>UFQX01000398.1:107332-141575 GCA_900497675.1 Arapaima gigas | reverse complement strand
CCCCCCCCCCCCCCCATGCCTAAGTGATGCATAAACAGCGATGACATACTGGCCGATGACGTATTTAGAGAAGCCCCTTTGTCCGCTTTTAATCCTGCGACGAGGTTACGGTAAATGAAAAGAAAATGGTTCACGGCGGGAACAATGTGAGAGAACTGCTTTTTCTCGCAGGGTTCGTGAAATGTTGCTCCGCAACCTTCAGCAGCAAAGCCGGGCAACTGTCCCTGACTGGCCGCTGAGTTTATAGAACCGGGTGCCTCGTGGTCTATTTGGAATCTGTCGCCAAGCCCTCACAAGGAAAGGAGTGAGGGTGGGACAGTCGATGTTTCCAGTATCACAGGGAAGGATATCTGCTTGGGACAATGAACGACTTTGTGAGCATTTGCTCCGCGTAGACTCGTCGTGGCCGCGAGAGCAAAAAAAGCCCTGAACGCTGAAGCCCCCCCACACACCTCGTCTGCCGTTATGCGAACAAATCCAGTTCCGGAGAAGACGGCGTGACAGTATTTAAGCGGGACGCTTTTACAAGCACGTAGCTAAAGAGCATTTGGCCCCTCCAAGGAAGATAAGTTGTGTGTTGCGGAGTGTGTGCCGTAAAGTGCGAAGAGCGTGGCTTTAGAAGGACGACCGCGTGCAGCTCGTGAACAGAGGAGGAGGTGTGTATGGAGGAGGTATGGATGTAGGACACATACTGAGTTTTAAAAGTTGTTTGTTATATGACATACTAATATCCCAACATATATCTGTATTACTGGTGTTTCAGTTTAATTATGACGCCTTTTGAAAGAAGCCCTGAGTTGTTGTTATTATTATTATTATTATTATTATTATTATTATAATACGCACATTTATTATTACTGTTATAGTAATAATGTCCAATTATTATTATTGTTGCTGTTATTATTATTATTTCATTTATACTTAATAATAATAATAATATTATTATTATTATTATTATTATTATTATTATTATTATTATTATTATTATTATTATTATTCTGCAGACTCCACTAATCCATTACTTGGGACAGCTAGGATGCCATGTGTAGCTTAGTGGTTTAAGGACTTGGATTTTGATCCTGCTGTTGTACCCTTGATCAAGCAAGTACTACAGTAAAATCTGATCAGGTTTTATAAATGCATAAATCATTAGCGTATAAACGCCACGTCCTACGGTGCTTTGGAAAATGGCGCCATCTAAACAAATCAATAATACCGTTTTTATTTTTATTCGTGCCCTACTTGCACAGGCTCACGTAGCCTGAATCTGTAGGTCACACGACCTCTGGAGGCCTGAGGATTGCCACTGCGTGAGAAGCGGGGACCTCACCTGTGGCAGCCCACACACAGCAGCACGATGAGGATGGTCACCACGAACGCAGAGGCCGCAGCGATGGCTCCCAGGAGCAGCACCTTGCTCACGGAGGACTCTGGGAAGTTGGGCATGAAGGCCATGCAGTGGGGGAGCGGGCAGGGGTCCCACTCACGCTAACAAGCAGTTCCACACGGCCTGGTCAGAGAGACAATGAAAAAGGTTCTAGCAAGTTCCCGTGTTTCCGTCTTACGCAGGTACATCACACTGCTAAGGGGGATAGTGAATAATGTGATTCACTAGCGTTTCTTCTTTTGGCTTGTCATGCTGAACTCGTGGGATCCTACATGACTCAGTTAGGCCTCAAAGACGTTCCTACATCTCTTGACTCACAGGATTTGACTTAATTCCACCTTCCAAAGCAGGAGGCCAGACTAGGAGACGCAGGTGATGCTTAGCGCCTGCCAACGCTTACTGTTCCGTGCACAGCAACGTAAACCGAGGTAATACAGTGCTGGCGGATGAGAGCGGCACTGAGAGGCCCCAGGGAATATGCACCCCATGAAATTGTCTTTCACAGTTTTACAACAATAAAACATACAAAAGGACAAACCTCCGATTAACACTGAACTGGTGCAGTTTTTAACCAATAATACAGGTCCAGAAGAGGCCCTGGAACAAGTTTCGATAGACAGTAGATCCGAGAGCCTGTCTGATGCTCCTCACCACGTGGGTTGTTGTCTGCTGCTCACCAGCTGTAGAGCAACTGTCAGAACCGACCGGCGCAGCGACGCAAAGCGTGACAGATCTGAACATTAGCATAAGCAGTCGCGTGGCGATTTTTCCCCCGAGAAACACGGACTGACACCCGAAGGTAGAAACAGACGTCGAGTTTCAAAGGGAGATGAAAAAATAGATCTGATCAGCGCACAGCAACGCTGGTGTTAATAGTTCAAACATTTTACAGGAAATGGAGAAATTCTCTCGCAAATAAAACCACGCAGAAGTCATTCCACGAGAGAAGACTCACTTCACAGCTTCTCATTTGGACTGAAGGAGCTTAACGTGAACCAGACAGTTATTTTCATACTTAGTTAACAAAAATCCCCAGTCGGCCGCGATAAGTTGGTGCGAGTTTCACAAGTTCGGGCTGAGCCCCACCAGCGCCGTGAGGTCTCCTTCATCGCCGATCGTGACAGTCTCGCAAATTCGACTCCTCGTTCGGCCCGGGTAGTTTAGCGGTTAAGGACTTGTACCCTATAGGGTGGTGGTTCTGGTCCAAAGAAGGGCCATGATGTAGCTCCCGTGAGCCATGGTTATTTAACCTGAATTACTCCAACAAAATGCCCAGCCGGAACAACGGATAAAGCTGCTTTGGAAAGAGCAACAGTAAAATAATAATAGTCATAAAATTCTCTGCAGGGTGAGTTATTCATTTCCAACGCAGGTGGTAGCTAATGCTCCTTCTCAGACGTACAGGCTTTGCTCTGCCCTGTGCCTCCAGGCGTGGGAAGAAAAGCTCGCTGTCATTCGGGAAGCCACCTCAAGTGAGACACACGTTCTCAGCGGGACACCAAAGCCCTGTGTCAGTCCTCAGATGCAGGAGAGAGCAGATGGATGAAAGGCCGGCTTTCCTCCACTGCCACCTGCGAGGAAGATTACTGTCACCGCGATGCCGGGGGGCTGACAGCGGCTGCTGTGGGCAGGTAGGCCAGCTTCCCACCCGCTTTGCTTCCGTCTGACAGGGGGGAGGGCAAATCTCACCACGGACGCCATCTAGCAGAACTTATTCGAGCTCAAATGTAGCTCCCTGTATATGTCATCAATCCGGGTTGCTCACAAAGTAACATTATTAGCGCTCAGAACCTTGTGATTTTGTGCATTCCGGTTTTAGCCACTTTGGATATTAACCAACCCCTCGTGAAGTTGCACAACTACGATGAACATTTACAAATGTATGCATATGTCAAGTTAAGGGCGGCAGGGTCACCCAGGGGAGGGCAGTGGTAACTCACAGTGCCTCCTGTGGGAGGGTAAACCTGGCTCAGTCTGTGTGGAGGCTGCGTGTTCTCCCAGTGTTCACTGGGTTTCCTCCCACAGTCCAAAGATGTGTTTTGGGTGAACTGATGACTAAATTACTCTTTGTGTGTCCAAGTGGATGGATTTGTGTGCCCATCCTCACACCCTTTCATTCCAGGATAAGCAAAGGACCCCCCGTAACCCTGCAGTGGGCAAACAGTTACTGATAATAGATGGACATTCTTGAAGTTAAATACTTGTCCCAAAGCAGGTTGAACGCGGTGTTCAAACCGTACATTCAGCAGCAGGTGTGTCCAGTGTCAAGAATTTAGCTGTAAACACATAACCCTTATCAGTGCTTCCCTGACACCCAATTCAGTCTTTTAAATTTTTTAATTATTTTATGGTTTTTACAGATGCCAATCTCATGTGCTGGCCACCCACTTGGGTCAGTAAACTTTAACTGTTCTCCTCTAGCTGACCTCCTTGTGGCTGCCTGTAGCCATCAGCCATTAACGCACCACCGACCATCAGGCTGACCCCACCCCCCCACACCCCCCACCTGCACAGCGCTGATGCTTGAGCGATCAGTTAAGACCCCCGGGGAACATTTCACCCAATGCTAAAGACAACTGCTGCCTCTGGGGCTTCTGCCATCCCAGCACCTCAAATTCCATACACTTATGTGTCAACAGCTGGGGATGCTGGGAGAACAGAACAGATTTGTTCCCCTTCGCCTCCCTACGTAATCGGCGACATGCGGCGTCATGTTATTAATACACGGGCACGCGTGCAGGAAACCGAATTAGGACGTTTTTATGCTTCGCGGTCTTAACGCACGGCAAACAAACAGCACGTTTCCAGCGCAGAAACGAAGAACGTGTGATCTGCGGGGGCGGAGTTAAATATTTGCCAACATTCCAATGGATGAGAAAATACACATTTCAAAACATGCCATCGAGAAGAAGGAGATTAATATAGCGGAAGCAGTGATACCATAAAGTGAGCACAGTTTTGAAAAAAAATCTACAGCATTTCAGTGCAGGTAAAATAATATTTTAGCAGTATAACAATATATGACTGGTAAACCTGCTGTGGAGTGACTCAGTAGTCAGAGTTGCATTCAGACCTTCCCTCATGAAATAGTTATATGAAATATGTCTTATTCCCTGATACCCAGATGGTTATTCAGGCAACTAAGGAAAAAAAATGCAGTGGAATTAATCCAGCGATGAGTTTAAGGCCCTTCGGTTCAAATGCAATATTTATCTGTAAAATGTTCTCAATAGTGAACAGTTGCAATGTTCTTCTTTCCTTTTGGTGGAAACTTGGTCGAAAAAGCCAAGTCGTGTCATGTTTTTTGCCCGACATTCTGAGTACTTGCCTTTCTTCCCTTAAAAATGACGTGGAACAAAATCACAAGGCAGTGATAGTTCTCAGGCCCAAGGTCACGTGATCAAGTACGTCATCTAATTTCCACTTGGAGAGCTGCACTTTCCAGCAACTGCGTGTCAGAAAGAGCTCACGTTCCTTACTGAAGGCTGGTCCATCTGAAACACGGTCTGCTTCCATACGTTTCAGCCAGAGCTGCCAACAGCGGCCTCGCTCCTCTGCGATGGGTTTCTGGGAGCACGGCTCCTTAAAGGCCTCGTCGGGTACAAGCCTTGGCCAGGTGGAGAAATGCTACCCAGCTGAAAGCACTGGACCAGGAGCGAGGAGCTCTGTCCCAAATTACTGGACAGCCGTGGTAAAACGTACCCCAGGTTGGGCTGACGAATATGGGTGTGAGATGTTTCCTGGATCTCTGAGATAACTCCATGTCTTTCCTGCAGGACTAGACATCTGTGCGGTAGACCAGTGTAACAAAGGACCGCTGGGTCACAGGGTCCAACAGAGTCCCAGCAGGCCTTCTAGGCAAGCGTTTCTTAAAGAACAAACGACAAAAGCATCAGCAGGCAATTCCCTCATTGCCGTCACAGGTTTTTTTTTTGTAAGCTGTTTAACAGAAGAGGGCGCCCAAGGAAGCGGCGTCACCATGGCGGCCCCTGAGGGGAGGCAGCATTCTGCTGAACGGCACGGCACGGCACGCTACAACACGCACCTTCATCGCACCTCCGTTACACCTGCTGACTCTCACCAGCAAGCAGGGAGGCAGAGCGAAGCACAACGTGCACCTTTCCATCTCCCAGAACTCACATTCACTCCCGCAGCATAACAGGCCTCATTTTGCTGATATACCGAAGGGTGACAAACTAGCGTCTGCCTGCCTTGGTTCGGTAAAAATGAATTTTTTTTTTTTTAATGTGTGTTAAATCGGCAACCCCATATATTTAATTGTTTTGACATAAGGTGTTAAATATTTATAGAGCGATGACTCATTTCTCGTGCTGAAAATATCTCTGCAGGAGCACAGAGAAGTAGGAGGAGGAAAGCTGCAAAATGCAAACTTGCTGCTTGCACCTTTGCAGACTGACCACAAGGAGCAAAGAGTTTCCTTCTTCCAGCAAACAGAGAAACTAGTAATAATGGGCGATAACACTAAAAAAGGTCTGACTGGTTGTGTTGCTGCTGTACGTTTTGCCCTTCAGTCAATCTGAAGTGACAAAGGACTCACATCCCAGCAAACCACACATAAAAACTTCAGCCTCCAGGTGGGCAATATCACTTATTATTAATATCACTTGTTTCATTCCCATAAGGAAGGGGATGTTATTTATTTATCATACCGTGCGAGTTATAGTGTGAGAGAAATAGATGACTATATGTATGGTACTGTATTTTTTGAGTCAAATATTTGCATGTATTTTTAATTATACTGTATTTCTGTTTCTCATATAAATAAAACTAAGTCAAATGCTCGATTATGGTAACACACACACACACACACACACACACACACACACACACAATAGTGTTTATAATGTTTTAAACAGCCAGTACACATTACAGGGGAAAAAAACAAACGTACAATGGAAAATTATTTTCATTTTTTCAATTTTTTTTTTTTTTTAAATTTGTGGTTTATAAATACAGCATTTGTAAAAGGGAGGAAAAACAAGGCGGAAAGAGATCAACGCGAAGCCTCATCATGAAAAGCAAACCAGAGATGAGTGGATGGGTTGAGGTTATGCCTGAAACTGTAAAAGGTCTGGATTTGCATATGTTTTCTTTCTAGTCGACAGAATGACACCCTAGACAACCTATGCCCTTGTCCTCACACACACAGACACACAGCCCAGCTATACTGTAGCCCATACAGATGCTTTGCCAGCAGCTGGTCCTGCCAGTCCAAACCCCCAATGATCCTTTAATGGTCTCTCAGACCTAAAGCCTCTTTGTGCTTTAGGCAGGATTACCAAACCTGTGCAATTTCCTAATTGTTGCCACCGTCCTTATTGCTCATTTCATCATCTTCAATCTTCCTAAACAAACTCTCCTTAAAAGTTAACGTTTGTTCGTCCTTCCGTGTTGTCTCACGCATCAAACAGCGATTCCATCCTAACAACCGAGCAGCACCAAAAACTCCATCACAATCACATTCAGTTGAGTATAATTCAGTTAACAAACATACTTAGTAGGGCAAAATGCGCATCTTGTGCTTAAGAACCGAAACCGACCGGACCGGACATGGGCAGCATTTAGAAACCGTCCCGATGTCCTTTGTTCGAAAAATCGCGTCAATCGGTGCATCTCAGGAAGGAATCGATGTCGGTTTTATTGCGGATGATCTGTTACAAAACAAGCTAAAAGCCCTTTGTCTAGTAAATTGTCAGGAAATATACAAAAATTGATGCGGACTTTTACAAAATGGCTTTTTTTTTATATTAAACTTTTCCGCACTCAACATTTTCCAGCAGGATAACCGCCACTGAGGAGAATGAGCACAGAACACTTTTCAGAAGAAATTGCCGGCGGCCCGCCAGGCAAGGGCCATTTCCTTACCAAAATACCTTGCTGACTGAAGTAAATGATGAATATTAACTGTATCGATGCTCACAAAGGCCCCTGCTAGCCAGCTAAAAAGGCCATTTAGGAGACGGCGTGCCATTTATTGATGCTTGTTGTGTTTCTTTAGCGGCACCTTCAGGGAGTAAGTGGACCTGCAGCCCAGGCAGGACCAGGCGCGTTTCGGCATAAAACCCCTAACAGACCACCGTTACAGAGCAACGCAACTTACTCACGGGAAGCCTTCGACCCATTTAGCAAGGCGTGCAGAGTGACTCGGATGAAGTTCACCCCAGGTCTTTGCGGCGTGGTAACAACGGTGAGCGCCGGCGGCCTCGGCGGTTTTCACAACTGACGTTTCCGCAGCACGTCTCAAGCGTTCTCGCCTTATCTGCCCCCATGGCGGGTCTCCTTTGCACAACCCGTGAATGCGGTGAAAACGAAGCTTCCGATAGGGCCCTCGCACCTGCTTCCCCGTGTGTGGTCATGCCAGCCGCCGTACTGTACCTGGAAAGTGGGCCCTGGGCGTCTCCTCTTACCAGCCTGGAAAAAGTTACACCTCAATACACAGAGCCACAGCAGTAAGCTTCTCCTTCCAAACACGTAAATACAGCTTCTGCTTAGTTGTTGTTATTTCTCAGCTCCGCAGACAGTTTTCGTCCCAAGTGAGTTTTTGACCCACTTATACAGCGCAGCGTTTTACTAGAGCAGTTCAGGGTAAGTACCTTAGTCACATGAACTACAGCAGAAGTAGGCAGTTGGACTTGACTTGGTAGCCTTAAGTCACAAGGCTATGTTCTTAACCAGGCTGCAACCTGCTGCCCCTACTTAACTGGAAAAAGCGAGACAGCGTGAGCTTGAGGACATCTACACAGGGGCTTTGCGATCACCGTCTGACATCCTTTCACGCAGTCCGCAAGTAAACAAGAACGCAAAGAGTCAAGCAGTGGTCACTTATTGATAAAAGGTATAAAGATGACAGTAGATTTACATATATCCGTTTTCATTAGTTGCTTATCCCGGGGAGGGGCACGGCAGTCCACAGCGCCTCTCGGAACCACAGGGCGCTTGCTTGGCTATTAAACAGCCCTTGTGTGGGATGCCAGTCCGTCGTAGTACATTTACATTTTGATAGAGATAAAATAATGCAGTAAATTTAAATTTTATACATTGAAATTCTAATAATACACAGTCACGTCACAGCAAGTCATTTGTACTGTGTTCTGCCGAATTTGACGACTTTCCGGCTGACGCCGCTGTAAACAAACTGTCCTTTTGCCACATGCTGGATTTAACAGAGACGTACAGAATGCATTCAGATGCGTTGCAGCAGGACTGATCCTTCTCTGACTGAAAGCGAAAGATCGACTCTAAACGTCAGGACCTCAGACACATTTACCCGAGCCGTATTCCAGAGAACGAGTGGCCCAGGGCGCTTCACGAGAAATATTGACGTTGGAGTGAAGAGACGTATATAAATGACTGAATGAACGTTTTTTTCTTTCGCAAAAGGCGTCGCTTTCGGCTTCCGTCCCGAAGGCCTCCCTACGTGGCTGGAACTTGAGAAACCGGAGCGCACCAACGCATCGCTCGCACCCGAGTTCTGCTTCCCTTAACCAGGTAAACCAACATCAAAATTGGCTCTAAAAGGCTTTTTTTCCTATTTTAATGATTTGTTAAATGCAATTTTGGTAATTAGTTTTTAAACAAACTGTCTTGATCCCTACAATTAATTCCAGGGAGGAGAAAGGGTAAATGCCGACCATTTTGTGCATCTAAAACCACTGCAGCCTCTTTCCTGTAGACAAGGGATGCAAATAAAACATTAATGTGCACTTCTGGGAGGAGGTGGGCGTAAATCAAGGCCCAAGTTTAAGGGATGCGCCTTTGCTGATGTTCCCCGGCACCAGTGGGATGTTTTTAGCAATGCAAATGCAACACATAAGAACGCAGTGACTGGGACTCGTGTAAAAACAAGAAGAAAGTGAAACATTTGCTGTGAACCTCCTTCTCAGAAGTTGGCCTGCATATCTGTATCTCCTGGAGGACTTGCAACACAAACCTGTAAATAAAAGATGTCCTTGCTGAAGAAGCGATCTAGGAACCTTGTACTTTCTCTTCTCAGCCGACTGAACGTGACAAAGCACCGATAAGGAGCGCGGATTCCTGAAAGCTCTCTGCCGCTCTAAAGGACCAGGTGGGAATATCTAACCGTTTGTCAGATCGCTCATCCAAAGTGGCTGATATAACTTCACGCTGGGGTGACTCAGCGAGTGGCATGCTGCCTTATGGTGACTTGGCGGTTTGGGTGTGGGTTCAAATGCACTCCCCATGTCTGCTTGTTTCTTCCAAGTGTTCTGAACCCCCCCCCCCCCACACACACAGTCCAAAGATGTGTGTTTCAGGTTAACTGCTCACTCCAAATTGAGCTTATTGTTACTGTGTGCATGTGTGGCTATCCTGCGACGGATCGGCATTTCACCGAGGGCGCAGTCTCCTAACCTAGCGCCCCGCGATTCCGGGATAGCCTCCAGAACCCCCGCCATCCTGACCTGGACAAGCGGTTAAGGAAAACGGATGGAAGGAAAATTACCACAGATTTTTAAAAACGACGGCAACATGAGCCAGCAACAGGTGAAGGCCAGAGCGTATTCCTGAGCTATTATTTACACCCGCCATAAATAACGAAAAAGCGACTTGCTGAAGGCGGTTGTCTGATCTTCAACTTCCATGTCTGCAGACTCCATATTATATTACTGGCTGCTTCAACCTGCCAAGGTTTGGACAGGTATTTTCCACACACCCAACCAAAGGACAATCCCCGAAGCCACGTCCCTGAACTCCAAAACCTGGACTTGGGATCCACATCCATTTACATCCCACTTTGTCCATCTAGCTGGTGCACTTCCCCAGAGCCACTTTCAAGGCCACTGTGCCAGAAAGTAACGCATTAAGTGCAAACAGGGTCACATGGCAAAAACAACACTGACAGCACTCATATTCGATTACACGGTGCATTAGGCAATCGGCACGGGCTTCCCATGCGTGAAAGTTCCCGAGTACGCAGCGGTGCAGTTTGGGGGTTTGTTTGGCTGCGGGAGACGTCTGACACGCCAGCCAGAGGAATGGAGGCCCAGTCCAGGATCGCTGCCCTGTGCTCAGCAACGGTCCGTTGCCCCCCGACGTTTTGCAGCCCAATGAGCATGTGAAGCGAGTGCCTCGACCTTACCTCCTCACATTAATGACAGACGCACTTTGTTTTATTCATAAATGCATGACAATGAGGGGCATCTGGACAGCCGGTGCGTTCACTCTTCTGACAAACCGGAAACTCAGCACTGGGGGGGGGGGGGGGGGCTCCGTGCATTTTAAATTCAACGTGCTGTCTCAGCTCTGCGTAGCCGGGCCGCGCCCACTGTTTACGGCTCTAAAACACGCTGCAGGATAAGCGGCGGCCAGCCACTGACGTCGAGGAATCCTAATCCGCTACCTTTCCTAGAGGCCCGAGAATAGCCTTCCCCGTATCCGAAAATTTGGATTCCTTCTGAATGCGTTTAAGAAACACACCGCAAAATCACCGCGGCGCAAATGAATCGCAAAAACGCCCTAATTCACATCACATTAAACAGACTAATTGGTTTAATTCCTCGAGCCGAAGTGTTTACAGCAGATCGCTGCTTAATCCCTTCCTTTACGAGGTCAAGTCTTAAGAAAACCACGAGGCTGAAGTCTCCGACAAAACCGCACACACCCACAGTGCTCCCCAGAATGCGGGTGCTCAGAGCCGTCTTTCTCCTGCAGTCTGGGTTCGTGTAAGTTCACCTGTCAGTGGGAGGCTGAGCCCGGTAAAAGCCTCCCGAATCACCCCCCACCTCAACCTGCAACCTCCAGCCTCCCTCGTGCTTAGAACAAAAAAAAACAGACCCGGCAGAGTGAACATCAGAGGACCAGGCAGCACGGAAGCTGCAAACACAGTGCAAAACGTCCCTGATATCAGCAGCCAGGATGCTGGAGAAATTCACTGCAAACCGTTACCGCAGTTACCATCTTTCCACATTGCACAGCAAAGGTTCAGCGCATTCATCTCGATTCATGTATCAGAACACATTGTAGTAACTTGTTTTCATTTACATTCCCCCCCCCCCCCAACTTTCTGGTTATTATGTGAAACAATAGCAAATTTAGCAATAAATTTGCATGAATACAGTAGGGAGAGGCTGTCATCATCTCCAGAACTCTTCCTTCTGACATAAATAGATATAAATGCACATCTTTGAACAAAAAAACCAAAATACAGCACAGTTTGTAGATCGCGGAAGGTCTAAGAGGACGATCATTAGCGACATTGGCTAACTAGCTTCCTTTCGACAGTCACTTCGTTCACGGGTTTTAGGTGGTCCTTAAATATCCGCCACCGTTATTCGGCAACGCGTTAAACCGATTGCGCCTCGCAAGCTGGACGTTCTTCATATGCTTCGGACGTACAAATCATCCCGAGTTGGGGTACCGAGTGGAGAGAAACATCGCCGACACCGTGTTCCTCAAGGTCTCAGAATCTCGTGATGGGGGGTGGGGGGGGATGGTTGGCTTCAGCCTCTTACAGGGCGTATTCTGAGGACAAGTCAACACCTTCAGGAGTGCGTGTCACACTGTGCCATACTGCAAACCTTTGACACGTTCCAGACCAAGACTCACAACCAGCACGATCCTTCTGCACCTCAAAAACTGGAAAAGAAAGGTCGACTCTAAATGTCAGGACTTTAGACACATTTACCTGAGCCTTATTCCAGAGAACGAGTGGTCTAGGGGGCTTCGCGAGAAATATTGATCTTAGAGTGAAGACGTATAATTAATGTTTAGAATATAGAGTAGAATAAATGTTTTTTTTCCTTTTACCACGTGTGTCAGCCGCAACAACGTATGTCTTCCAAATCATATCACTTTCGCTTTTTAGCAACTGGCTGACCAACGCCGACGTTTCATTGTTATTAGACAGGACGTGGCACAATAACCACTTCAAAAAACAAACCTTGCAAACCAAGTCATGAGTCAGTGGCTCTGGAAGGCACTGGTCTAATGACTCATTTTAAGCAGCAAAAGCACTAGAACAAATTATACCGCATGGCCTTTTCTACTTAAACACTTTTCTGATGTATTTCTGATCACCGTCACGATCCTCGGTATATCTGTGGATCTACTTCCGTACAAATGGTACATTTGGCACAGGTTTCTGAGATAGCGTAGGACCGTTGTGCTGCTGCAGAGGGCCTGTAGGCAATTTACCGCGACAGTTGAAGGAATTCTTTACCACTTAACCCCATTAAGTCAGATCATCGCAAACAAAGTTCTGTTGTCCATGGTGTGACACGCAGACGACCCGCCAAGGACAAGCTTGTCACCCTCGTGCGGATCATTTGCAGGTGTCGCGAAGACCGTGATCCCAGCGATCCTCTCGTGGAGTCAAATTGGCCGCCGCGTTTTCCCAGGTCAAGCGAACGGTCGACTGCTGACCTCAACAGCTGGTGGAAGAAGCAACTCCATCTGCAGAGCCCACTTGAAAGTTATCCCTCGAAGGGTAGGAAAGTGTGTGCACGCAGCTAAAAATAACATTTACTTACTATTTGATCTTCTCCTTTGTTAAGCTTCGGCTCGAGTGGAACTGATTACATTCTCAACCGACTTATTTCCACGAAGTGGGTTGGCTGTACCCGAAACATGTCAGTCAAGTTCAAAAGCTACAGATCCTTTGCAAGGCTTAGGGTGCTTTACAAGCTGCAGTGGGGTGAAATGAACTCAGCGCGGCCTTGTGATCTTACACTTCAGTTTCAGAGAACTGCAAGAGCCTCAACTGCAAAGGTACAGAGGCCTACGGAAACACCGATGAGAAACACGAGATTTTGTTTTCCATGAAAGCTGCCTGCACAGCGTCACTGTGGTTTTGGGTTGGCCTTACAGACGTTGAACCCGAAGCACAGATGATCGCGAGCAGAAGACCGACCCCAGTCTGCTCCGGTGCCTGTCGCTGCCTGTTTTTGGTGTCTTGCGATTCAGTGTGATTCCACGCAATTTTTTTTTAAACATTTTCTCTTCTTTCCATTCAGCAGAAAACGGCTGCAGTCGACCCCCCTGTGCTTCTGCCCGTCTCAAGCAGGCAGCAGCAGAACAAGAGTTCCGCTGAAATGCAGGAAGTGCTACAGCTGACTGTTCGCTCTCATTCCTGTCAAAGTGAGCCAAAAGCCACGGAGCACAGCAGGCCACGAGAGCCACTAGCCTCAACGCCTGCAAAGTGTCCGACCGAACCACCGAGCCGCTGACTGAAGGCGGCACCTGTTCTTTCTCACAATTTACATCCATGCTTGCTGTATGAAAAGACAGTAAGCCACACCCTTTCCTTCAACGTTTTGGGCGAATGCCATATGTGCATAAAAAAAAAAAAAAACTGTAAACAACTGTCATGTCCATGTGGAGGTGTGAAATGGACCTTTGTACATAAAGTGCTTGATCCTCAGCCAGGCTTGTCCTTTAAGGAGGCTCAGCCTTCTGGAGTCTGCATCAAGTCTTCCTTTCTGCAGTACTGCGGAGAGACCCGGTTAACCGTAAATGGATGCCTAGTTGTCCATCACCGAGGGCTTGACCCGCCACCACGCAGCAGGGATTCATTAAATGCGTGTTAATGGACTGTGCATTTGAGGATTTTATACCTCGAAAAAAACCCAGTGACAGACAGATTAAACCCCGGTGGCCTCATCCCAGGTAGAGGAGCTGAGCTGCCCTCTGAAAACACTCCCATCACATCGCTTGCTTTTCTGTATCAGATGGCACTCGCGCCATATTGATGATACCGATCAATATGAGACGGTGAAGGAACCCTTAATTACTCGGGAAGAACCCGGTACACTGGCCCCCCGCGCTCGAGAGGGGTATTAGGTGCGTGCAGCGTTTCCTCTCCCTCGCATCAAAGCGTCACGTCAGTCTGCTGTTCACTTTCATGTGCTGGGAAATAAATAAAGAAATAAAATAATAAACAGCCAAAGACTTCCTTCAAAGGGGACAAAAATAACTTGCCATCTCGCAGCTGAGTGACAGGTTCACCCGAACCAGCGGAGTGCAGACACAGGCTTTTGGGAAATTACAAACTACGCTCCACGGTGCGTCAGCCGGGGTGGTTCAGACCCTTCCCATCTCTCTCTGTCGAGAAGTGACATTTGATACGTCCAGTAAAAATCACAGTGACGGCTTCCCCACAGCGTTGGGGAGGCTCTAGGAGTTGCTAAAAGCCAACAATTATATATGAAGGAACCATTTTCAGATATTATTTTAAAACACTTTTATAAAAATTAAGGTTTAAAAGGTGGGGCAGTAGTAAAGCCACGATTTGGCAAGATCTTTTTACATTTTCGGGTCTAACCACTAGAGCTGTGTGATTTCGGCATCTTTTCACTTTCCTTTCCCTGACCATGTTCTTTGTTTTTGATGTACTTACTACCCAGGCAGGGGTGGGGGTAAACCTGATGGACAGTTTCGGTTACCTGCCCCTGCCTGGTCCCAAAGGGGCTTAATGACAACAAGCTGCTGTCACTTAGAGGGAAATGGGTGGGACTGTTAAAGGCAGCTGGCCTGAGTGCTTGAGAAACTGTTGGGGAGGAACGGGTGGGGCAGGAGGGACCCCAGGCTGCACCTCTGAGTTTGTGGCCGTGATGATTTCTGTTGGGTTCTTTGTGTTTTGTTACTTGCTTCTTCAGGGTTCCTTTGCAAGCTTCTGCCGAGTTAGATTAATTGGCTATTAAAACCCATCTTTTTGCGCAGGAACTCCGTTCTCCTGTGTTTTGGCCGCGACTTTGAAGTTGTCCCCATCACACTGCCGTAGGCAATGTGTAAAACGGCATACAATTATAGACTAGAAAGTCTATTCATGCTACAAAATTGTCTGTCTTATAAGAGTTAAGTATGTACTTATTCCCAGAAAGTGACACAATGCAGGCATCACGTCTCTGTTTACATCTGAAGATGCCGTGTAGTGTGGTGGTGACGGAAAGAGCCTGGCAGGATCAGAGGAACATAGCTCGGTTTCTGCGGGAACAGCTACGTTTTCCGCAAATCCGAGCCAAGGGCCAAACGAATTGGCTTCCAAATTCCAGAATTGACTGGAAATGTATCTTTGGACTGTGGGACGGAACCGAGGTGACCCAGCAGAAACGTGAACTCCGCGGGGTGCGAACCAGGTTCTGACCCGTTTCTGAACGCATAGCCCATCTACCCGCTGAGCCTCTGCCGCATCGTACGACAGAACAGATTTGTCTCCTGAGCTGTTAATATGCTTGACTAACTTCTCATTTGACCTGCAGAATCCGAAGAAGATTAAACTAAATGAAAGCTGCATTTTTGAAGTTCAACACGAGAGTTGTTTGACAGTCTGTGACAAGACATCATGAACGTAAAACCAAAATGAAAGAAGGTTGAATTGGTTTTTTTTCTTCCATCTTTGCAAGGCATGGCAAACCACTTTCTGCAAATTGCTCACACACCGTTAATTCAGTTTCAGTTCTCTGCACTGTGAAGAACATGGCCAACATATGTATCTACAGCTGAAAACCATATATATGTGCATATATTTAAAAAAATAGCTAATCGCCACTTCGGTCTACATTAGGGAGCTCCGGTCATAACTGCTCCCTTGCAATATTGCCTTGCAATGATGTCGCAGAAGCACAAGAGATCAGTCAGCCGCACAGATTCATCAGATTGGTGATCAAAAAAAGAAACTTATTACTAACAAAAACAATGTGTACAGAAAATTATACTTATGGTATGAATTTTAAAAAAAGTTAAACCTAAAACTGTTGTAATAGGTGTTAATTGGCGTGGTGTGTAATATTCAATAAAAATGAGCTATAAAGTGCAAAATTTAAAAAAAAAAATTGATAATATCAGGCAGACTTGGCTGAGGTGGGCAGGACAGCGCCAGAGCTGACTGACGCAGATGGCCGCGGTCCAAAGCCAAGCTGTCGTTATTATGCACTGTTACTAAACTGAAGATTTGCTTACAGCTAAATCAATAATGGCGTTTGGCCGTCTCTCTCCTCTGAGCTCACCCAAGAGAGACCGTGCCGTCGAGTGCTGCCTTTGCATCAGGGGGTGGTGGTGGGGGGGGTCTATTACTGCATCAGAAGCCAAGCCCTAGAAAGCCCAAAACTGGCACACTGGAAGGAGTGTGTGGAGCACACTTCATAAGGGAAGCTCCTCTTCCGGCCTGCCCTGTTTCTGAGGAACCACAAGCAGGGGGCTTTTTGTTTGTTGATTAGGAACTAGACCCCCCCCCCCCCCCAATCCCCTACTCATCCTATTAACTCTGGTCGAGACCTAGGGGCCTGAATCGCCTGTAGGAACCAGAGGGGTTTGGGGGAACCCTGGAATAATGTGATAGTCCCCCCCCCCAGGAAGGGAGCATTGTTATCTACGGCTTGTCCCACACAAAGGGTCTTACCTATGACTCTACATTCGCAAGCTTTCCCTGGGATTTAACAAAACCGTCCTAACAGCTCCTAGCAGCAAAATCTAGTCTGTCCTCCTTCCTGGTGAGCACAGCGTGTGTAACACGGCGCCAAACACAAGCGTGTCACTACGACTTAGCCAAGGAGGCCTCCGTCGCACGCGCTGCATCCCACTAGAAAAGCCTTATTCTTGGCTGCATTCGTGAGCAGCTGGTGCTGTCCTTGTTCCACTGGACTGTCCAAGAGGCTCCAATTGTGAGAATTAACATTAAAAAAATATATGCCTTAGTTTTCTGTTTCATAGCTTCCTCTGGTGATATGAGCAGCTCTTATTCAAAAGCTATTTGTAGCTTTGAAAATGTATAATAGAGGGGAGGACACAGCAGCTGGTGAATCACCATTATGCAGCTTCTCAGAAATTAATCAATACTGTAATATGGACTGAAGCTGTTTGCATAAAACACGCTTCAGCAGTCCCTAAAATATTCTGTTCTTCACTGTAACTACTGCCTATTGGACATCTTAACCTTATTTTGACAATAATTGCAAAAATAATATGGCAACTTGGTTCTACAAGCATCACGGGAGTGACGTGGATTTGAAGGGACTTGGAGCTCAAAAGGACCTAATTGTGTTTCTCTGCAGGAACTGGAGTGGTGCAGATATAACAGGGCGGGTCTGTGATTCAGGGGGGGGGGGGGGGGTTGGGGTCACAACCTTCTGCTGTCGCCAGCACCCCCCCACCACTCCCATCCACCATGCACTCAACTTCTTTATTGACTGCCTTGCCTCGCCTGCCCAGGACTCCCATCAATTATTGAGAGGAATTTTACAGTCACTGCATCTTGGGCCCAAAGCCGCTGTCACAGATCTCAAGTTCTATTCCAAGGAGAAGAGTGTGTTGGGACAGCACAGCCACACATCGGGGCCATTCTCTGCCTGATCCTTGCAGCAAAGCCACTTGTCCTTCTCTCGCTGTGTTCTCGGCCCACTCGGCAATGATGCCTTGATGGGATCTTTGTGGTCCAGCTGAGCTGGTTTGGGGTGGAGGAGGTGCAAATGTGTTTAATGGGTTAAGGATTCCGGGGTTTAGATAAAAATTTTATCAAATCTAGAAAGAGTCCACTGGGTAAGCGAGCTCAGAAGAGAGCGGAACAGGGTTCACGTCAGACAATAAGTGGGATTTCCTGGATGTTTTTTTAACAGAAACTTTGGGGAAACAGTTAATGCTGTATTGATTCCTGTCGGTGGAAATGGCACAGGGCTCAGCAGCACAATAACCAAACTACTTCAGTACACAGCATTATCTGCCTGTGGCTCATCTGAAGATCGCGACCATGTGTTATGTGTTGTGTGTGTGTGTGTGTGTGTGGTGAGGGGGGGACTAAGTTGTCTCACAGCTAACTGGAGTTAACGTGAAACAGTCCTGCACAATAAGACCGGTCATCTCCGGCTCACATCGGCACAATGAAAGAACTGAAAGCAGGAATGGTGCTCGGGGGCAGGTCTGTTTAGACTATTCAACCTCCCTGAGTGTGGAAAACACCCCCCCACCACCACCACCGACGTCGAAAAGCATAGTAATCGAATTCCATTCATGTATGTCTGCTGTTGCTGACATCACTCAGAACCCCGTGGAGCTGGTAGATATTGCAAAAAGTGGAAAACGTGTGTCTGTGTTGCATCATTTCTGTATAACATCGTAAACTCATTCACACATTTGTTGTGTCCACAAAAATCCGTTATGCAAGAACTCACACCCACATTCACCTGCTCTGTCATGATCCTGCACAGCATCACCTGCAACTTCATTACCTGCCAGTAATATGGTTTTAAGGACAGGCAAACTGGAAGATCAAGAAAATATTTCAAACATTCAGACCAATATTTTCTGACACTTGTGGCCTCTTTCTTAAGGAGCAAACCCCTTTAGCTGCAGGGGGATGTTTTTCAAACGCCTTTAATTCAGTTTAGCTGCCCATTCACACGTCCCACCGCCTCTCTTTGCTGCCCAGAAGGTGCCCGAAACCTCTTACTGCTTTGGTCGGAAAACTATTCATATTCATCAAATCAAAGTCAGTTTTTATGGAATCAAAACAGAGATTAGCAGCAGTCTCTGCTTCACAGCCGTTTTTAGTTTCCTACATCTCAAGACGTGTATGAAAGCTGCCCCCTGTTGCCCTATTTTTCTTTTTTATTATGGAGAAAAATGAAACGGAAATAGTAACAAATTCACACGTGTATCTTCCGTACAGTTAGTTTTCTCACCTGCGGGAATCATGTTAAGGTTGAACTTACATAATAAGCTATGCTGGTTTTGGAAGGTTTTAAACTTTCAAAATAACTGCAGCAACATATAAAAACCACACCTTCACTTCCCCCTCAACATTGTCTGCATGCTGTGCAAAACCAAAGGGATCGAATGAAATCACAATAAAACGGAGGGTGTTTCCTCCGGGGTGCAGCGCATCCTTACCGAGGCTCCTCACGGTTCTGGAGGAGCGATGTCCCGCAGCATCCCCTTCACTCCCGCCGCTTCCACACCTTCATCGTCTTCTCAAGTCTCCCAAGTTGTGGAGCCGCTACGATTCACGACTGAAATCGCGCCTTAAGGAGACTTCATGGGCGCCGCTGCGGTGTTTGGGTCTTGCGATCTCTTTCCGCTGATGCTCGGCGAGAAGCAGTGAGATTCGCTCCCCCCCCCCCGGTTTCTCGGGTTTGACTCCGCCGTGGCGGGTCGCGCTGCTCGGCGATAGGACGACACGACCGGCGGTGGCTGCCTGAGAAACAGCGGCATCTAGCGGGCGCACAGAGGAGCGCTGCGTAAACACTGGAATCCCGAGCAAAACTAATCAAAATCGTTGTTAAAAATCAAATAGAACCTGGTTTTAAAAGCCTTCCCTTGTTTAGGTTCAGCACGATTTTTGTCCCCCCCCCCCGTACATACAGTAGTTTGTAAATACATTAAAGTTTAAACATTTTACACGGAAAACGTGTAGCAATGTAAACTTCATCGTATCTATAAAATATGTGTAAAATCCTTACAGAGAAAATATTGAAGCATTTTAAGATGATATTTAGGGGCACACGGGGTGTATAGCAGGTGTACCGGGTTAAACGACCAAAATAATTCCAAGGATCACAAATGGCACTGACTGTCTGACACACTGACCCATTTATGACGTCACTAATAACGGCCCGATAAAGGGCTCCGTTATGCAAATTCTCACCGAAATTGATCCGCTAACTGATGCCACTTTGCATAGTGTTCCTTGTAGAGGAAGTGAGATTTAACAATAGTCAGAATTTGAAAAGGAAATTTGATTCTCCAACAAATCATTTGATTACTTTATTGGCTTTCGCATCTCATTTCACGTGCACGTAGCTCGCATTCGTTTCGCGCTCATTTACGTATTTTTTTTTTTTTTGCTTTCCAGAAAGCAGCGTACACTGAGGCACAAAAACGTGCATATTTACTGTGTACAAAGATATCTCTTTAGCCCGTATTTATAACAAATTTCATATGTGACCACTTGTGGGTGAGTGCAGCTTACATTTAGCCCAAGAAGCGCTTCCATTTGGTGTGTTTGGCGCTCATTTATGGCGTCATCACACTGCTGTCCCGTGACGCCCGAACACGGGTCTCCCCAGTGGTCTCTGCCACCACTTAATGTCACTTTCCATCAGTCTTTATGTGGGAAGATGAATGCTACATGCTAAAAAAAGCCTTGCTGACCCTTCTCTGCCTTGGCAATATTAAAGAAACCCGTTAAGAACGTTTGATCAACACCCAAAAACTCTCCACCAGCATTTTTAAAAAAATAAATCCATATGTAGTTCAGGCAAATTTTTGCATTTGGCTGGAAGCTGCCTGGGTAGGCTGTGTAGCACATATTTATGTAGTAAATTATAGTAAACTATGTGAAGAGGAGGTGCAATAGTGAAGGGCTGAGATATTTAACCCAGAATTTACCAATATCTGTAGTTCTGCCCCACGGGCTGTGACATCACCTGCATTATAGGCCTTGTAGGATTGCCAGAATTCTTAACCTAAATGAACTCAGCACAAGAGACCTGGTCAGCCGTACGAATCAGTAAAACGGTGCAGGTTATTACCCACCTGCTTCAGTTTTACAAGACTACAATGAGTGTGAATGGGATGTTTTTCCCCTGTGGGGGGTAACCTTCCTCAGACGTGGCCCTCAGATGCCTCGTAGTTTGAGGATCCGGCGTGGTTTTTTGGCTGGTCCTGTGCTCTTCTGGACTGAGACCGATGTCCTACCTGGGTTCTGATGGAGACAGCAAAGGGGTAACAGACCTAAGTGCTCCTGTCACCAGTGGGACCACCTTGATTTTCACCTTCCACATTCTGCCCAGTTCCTCTCTGAAACCCTGGGACTTGTCCAGCTTCTCATATTCCTTCTTTTTGATGTTTCTATCACTCCAAATCACCACCTCTATCCCCAATGCTGTTTTCTCCTCTTTGTCTATTACCACTTATCTGGTTGGTTAGTCAGTATCTGTTTACCTGTCTGGAAGTGGACATCCCAGAGGTTCTGTCTCTGTTGTTCTCCATCACTCTCTGTAGCCATATTCCATACAGATGCTCCTGTATATGATCTCTGCCACTTGGTTGTGTCTCTCGGTGCTCGCTGCCCCTGTCCGCATCTTGGTGCTGGATGGTCTCAGGGGGGGTCTGTGCAGAGTCGGCACCTGGGGTGTCAACACGGTACCTCTGTCTCAATTGACCTGGTGCTGAGGGCTTGATCTAGAGCTGCTATGATGAGTGCCTCTGTACTTTGAACATATATATATATATATATATATATATATATATATATATAGAGCCAAGACTGAGAAGTGTTCCCAGCTTTACATTATCCCAAGAAAACTTTTGATTTATTAATTTGTTACTCTAATTATAGCTTGGTTTAATAGGAGCTGTAATACAGAAGAAATGGAAATTGAGGGCTCCTGAAAGAATTAAAGATAAACATTTTAAGAGATAAACTCTTGTGGCACATACTCTCAGGATACCGTGTTATTTTTAGCAGAACGGTAGCGTTGTAGCTTCAGAATGAAATGCTTTTAAGAAGCTGGGTAGAAGCCAGCGTGATGTAATGAGAAGTGAAGTCTCCCCTCGCTCTGCGAGTAAATGTGTAAAAGATTCATCACCATCCCCAGCATACGGGTGAGATGTAAACCTGCCCGTGTGCTGGAAGAATGGCTTTAAAAGCCCTTTCCATAATGAATCAAGGAAGATCTGCAGCGTGTGTTAAAAAGGGATGTGCTGAGCAGGGGGTGGGGTGGTGTGTGGGGGGCAGTGAAATAGGTGTTTTACTCATGTGAAGGAAGCAAGTTTGTATAAATTTATGTTTAGGTTAGCGTGTGAAGAGGAGGTGTCTTTTAACCAAAAGACCTGCTGGGTTCATCTTTGGACAAGTCAGTGGAGATGGCGGTAGTGATTGGAGGTGGTTAGTGGTGGTGGTGCTGATCAGTTCCTGTGACGTCTGCAACTGAGCAGCCTGCGGTAAAATGCTGTTTCTGTTGGTCTGCCAGCCAGGATAGAATGTTCTAGACAGACTGTGTTGTAGTACAATGGATGAAACGCAGCACTAACAAATATATCCTATTGTTGTACAAGCATGCGGCATTTTTAAAAGATTTGATTTTGAAAACTGGAAGCTAAATAACTGACGGTATGTGCCGGGTGAATAAAGAGTCTCACAGCAAGGCGTGGTCGCGAATAAGGAGCCACTTTTCTGCGGAATAACGTATCGAGGGGGCGCCTTAAAACGGCTTCAAAACAAATAACCGCAACTACTTTGCGCCGCTTTGCTGCGTCTTAAACAATGACCGGTAGATGGCGCCAAAATCCCGTCGGGTTTTTCTCTTCCTTAACGTCGCAGAAAAGGTTTTTCAACACACACTTAGAGGACGGCTCTCAAAGTTGTTTTCCGCCGATAAATCGTCAGAAAACTTATGAAAAGGGAGAGATAATGAAACACTTGATTCATTCAGCAAACAGTTTCCTAAACTGAATTTCGGGCCGGTGATCTTATGTACAGAGAACCACTGCGGGGTCGTATATTTTCTCCAACGGATCTTTTCCACATTCTGTGTTTGTTCTATGTGTAAAAGAGCGTTTGCAGCCGTTCGCCGTGACAGGGAGTCGGTCTGAACCAAACCCTCCCCTTTAAATACCCGCCCCGCCTCTTTAGACCCCCAAGCGACGGCGGCGCGCGCGCCACACTGTCGGGCAGCGCGCGAGCCGCGTCCCACTCTCCCGTTGCGGGGCGAGTGTGGAAGTGCAGCCCGCGGAGGGACCGAGGAGCTCCGTTCTGCCGGGTCACTGGTCACCGATGATCCGTCAGTCAGCGGTCCTGTCGCCCTGAGCTCCGGTTCCGCGCCCCCCCCGCCGCCCGCCGCCACACAATGGGCTGCTGCGGTGGCCGCTGCTCGCTCATCTTCCTCTGCACTTTCCAGCTGGTACGTGTTTCTTCCGCACCTTCTTTTTCCTGTTTTCTCCAACAAAAGCTGTGCTCAGGACCCCAGAGCCCGCGTGCGGGTTTGTGCTCCGTTCATATAGCGCCTCTCATCCCACTCGGGCTCACTTTCCACATCCGCGCGCGTCTCAAACGGCGATTGACACATTTCTGCTTTGGAACCGGTTTCAACCCCCACTTTGTTTGCTTAACGTCCTCATTTTATTTTGCTGGTGCGATTTGCCAGCACCTGAACAGAGGACGCGCTTCTACATTTATTCTTTATTCTAAGGCCTCGCAGAGCTCCGTTTCTCTTAGTTATTTTCCAAGCAAACCCTTATAAAATACGGGCGAATGACTATATAGGTTCCCCAGACCTTCTCAGACAACCAGCGTTTGTTACCCCAGTATAGACTGTGCACAGCAGTCAGAAGGGGCCCCGCAGTCTCATTTTGTTTCCGTAACTAACTGTTTCACCCAGAGTGACTTGACAGTGATTTGTGGAGCCCAACTAAGCGCAGGAGCATTTCAGGCCGTGCGCTTTGCTCTGCTGTGCAACAGCCGAGCCCCTGGTGGGGCTCCGATCCCTGCTGAGGTGGAGATCAGGTCACGGCTTCTCCCGTCCGTCGTGATGGGACGGCTCATTTAATATTAGGAGAAGGGCCTCTTTTGTCCACCTCGCGTCTTTTCCCTGCGTTCGCACGGCTATAATGTATTTTTGCTCTTGTCGGTATTGAGCTTCTCTGTCAAAAAAGCAGAGCTGTTCTGCGTCCCTCAGGCGACGGAGCCCCGAAGCGGCCCGGACTGCAGCGGGGACTGAACCCGTCGCGGCCCCTCTGGGGTGAACCGGCGCTCTGAGTCGAGGGTTTATTCCTAAATGGAGCGAAGCTGAGCCAAGGCTGTCATTGTCCCCTCCTTTCGCAAACGGCCGAGGTTTAACCACCTGAAGTGGTGAAGAAGTGTTTGCTGCTCCTCAGGGTCATTTTCAGTGTTAACGCTTTGTTGTCCCGGGCAACACAACGGCGCAAAACTTGCGAGATGAATTTGCTGCTGAAATGGGAGGTGATAAACACCCTTATCACCGAGGCTTCCTTGTTTCCCCCAGTTTTGCCCTTTTTTCCAGCTTGAGTTCGGTGACAGGAGGTTTGTCAGGGTGAACGGGGCTCTTATCGCTGAGGGAAGCGAAATGAGCATCTCGGGAGGAATCTTAGAAGACAAGGAGATGGACGAGACCCGCAAAGCAGCAGCAGCGTGTGACTGCGCGTCTTTCAGACATTTTCAGACGTCCTCGCCTTCTCGGTGCCGGTTCACAGCGGGAGAAACGCTGTCTTTAGTCACCGATGCTTAATCTCCTCGCCCGTCCCCATCTTGGTGAGAAATTCCACTCCCTCGTTGCTTCCCTACGGCTGACGTCTCGAGAACATCTCGAACGCTTTCCGGGAAGTTGGTTTAAAGTTGGCCGCGTCCAAAGGCTGCAGCGGTCGTCACCTGGTGAAACGGGGACCGACGGTGACGTCACTCGACTGAGTCCGGGAGCATCGAGCGTCTCGCCGGCGTTTCGCTCTACAGGGTCGCTGAACAAATGCGAGGCTCCTCCTAGGCCACCGTGAAGAACGGTGACAGCTTTCACTTTCGTGCCAAGATGGCCGGAGGAGTTTGTGTCACGCGTTGGATGCGTCTCAGCTGTTGACCGTCAGCTGCTTTTGCCCATCAGCGTCACAGTAACAGATGAAACACTTCTCCTTCGGCCGATTCAATTTCAGTTTAATTCTGAGAGCATCGACTTCTCCTTCGCTGCCGTCAGATTATTTTTTAGATGAATTGATTGAATTGTAATTAGTTAATAAGAATTAAATGGGACGATTCGCTGCTATGGGGGAAACGGACTTCTTTACACGTCCGAAAGAATATTTGCTGCTGCGTTCTTTGGAAATGGAGAGGTGATGGAGGATAAAATTAGCTGGACATGGGGGGGGGGGGGTGTAAAAAATGGTTGTCACGTGTCACCAAATGTTATCAGAAATTATTTGGGGGCAGTTTGTGTTTGGGAAATGACGTTCTTGTTTTCAGGGGACAGGGGTGGGCAGCCTTAACGTCATCTTCTCAAATTCACGGTCCCACCGTTGAAAGCAGTCTGAAAAGTTGCAGGCGGAGTAACTCTCCCTTTCATCGCACTCTTGTTCTCCCCCCCAAGGGAGTACCTGGTTTGTTAGGTGTGCCGTAGTGTGATTTGCCACAAAATGGCTAATTTCTTCAGGCGTCGGCTTGGTTTTTGTGAAATGGTGACGCGCTTGAGATATCTGAGCCACGTTGAGACAGAAGGGGAGGCGGAGAGCAGCAAACACCTGTTTCCCAAATGGGCTCAATCTGGAATGTGTTTTATGGGGATTTGACCACAGGGATGGGGTGGGGTGGGGTGGGCTGCAGCAAAGGGGGTCACTTCCACTGCATCTTGCCAGCTTGCGTGACACCACACCCATCTGTGGCTCAACCGGCCTCAGGAAGGCGAGGTTCTGGAATTTGTTTGGATCTATCGGTGACCTACTTGTTTTCCACTCGGCAAATAAACTTTTTTTTTTTTTAAACAGTTTGAAGTTGGCACTACGAACAATAGGAATTATCTCTCCTCTTGTTCCCTGCTTGGTTAGATGCTCCCCACAGAATTCATCTTGGTGCTGTCTCCGTTTTTATCGCCTCCGAGTGCCTTTTTTCGCGACCGTGTGATTATTTGCCTTTCTTGCTCCAGGTAAACTGGGACAACTGACTAAAAATATCTTGAATTTGCACGTTGCTGCAGATCTTCACTCTCTTCCCGAATTCCGAACAGGCGGCAGAACCTGCGCGTATGGATGCCCTTTTTTTTTTTTTTGGCGATCAAATGACAGTCGAAGGTGTTTCGCATTGAACTGGCGCATGTTTCCAAGCACAGGTAATAATTTAGACCGTCAATATTGACTAAAACTCACTCAGCTGCTTTCATTAACCTCTCTTTTTCTCATCTGGATCAAAATGATCCGGATCCTATCCCAGAAACACTGGGCACCGGGGTAGGA
This sequence comes from Arapaima gigas, assembly GCA_900497675.1. Lineage (NCBI taxonomy): Eukaryota > Metazoa > Chordata > Actinopteri > Osteoglossiformes > Osteoglossidae > Arapaima > Arapaima gigas. Next base: position 115,270 of record UFQX01000398.1, on the reverse strand, counting down.
GGGGTTCACCCCCTGGGGGGCGGGGGGTGCCAGTCGATCGCAGCGTGACAGCAACACGGTCACACACTTTGGTCAATTTAGTCACCGTTAGCCTCAGTTAGCCTAAAACACACGTCTTTGGACTTTGGGCGGAAACCCACAGACACGGGGGGGTGCAAGTAGACTCCACAGAGGCTGAGCTGGATTTGAACCCTCCCCCCCTTCTTTCTAACTGACCAGCTCAGATTTCTTTCGCAGAGGCTCAGCGTAGGAAGTAAATGCTGCTCAGAGTTTCTTATAATAACATTTCCAAACTGTGAATTTTCTCCTCTAGACACCTGATCGGATTTATACTTTTTCATAAACTTGTTTTCCCGCATAATAAGGTCCCTTGGTGGCGTGAGGAAAACAAAGATCGGTCCGACTGCAGTTTTGAGAGCGAAAGTGAAAGACGTACAGGCGCACACACACACACACACACACACACACACACACACACACACACACACACACACGTGCTCCTCCACACTGAGCCAAATATAGAAAACAGCAGGGAATCTTTCCATTTCATTTTCTGTTTCTAAGCAAAAATCTTTTTAACTTTTAGTTTATGTCAAGGAAAGTTGGAACCCCTGTGAGAGTGAGCAGCGCAGATCTGTAGGTGGCACGTTGGTGGCAGAGCGGCAGTGAGTAACCTGCGGTGACAGTGACTGATGACTGGGGCGCCGTAGTTAGACATGGTCACTTTTGTCTCCTCTGAGAGGGGGAACGATGGCCACCGCACGGTTTTGAGTAGTGGGGGTTGAGGGAAAGTGAAAGGGATAGGCTTCCTCAACACACAGACACACACACTCACACCCCTATGTCTTGGCTGTATCTCAAGGATCTCTGGGAAGGATTTAAGGATTGAAATTAAATATCCTCAAATGAAATGTAGTGTCAGAAACTGGTCTGCAGTCCATAAATCTCCATCTGTGAAGCTGTTTTCAGGTTTCATTCAGGGGATCCAGTGTTCAAATTGAAACTTGAAGAAACTTCAAGAATGGAACGCGTTGCTTCTACAACATTTGTAGATTCTACTCGAATGCTAAGCACTTGGGGTATTTACTGATGCTCCAAGGAGCAGTTTAGCTGCACGCTTGCTCCTGTGCTGAAGTCCTCCTCATTCCTCGTGTTTGGGTTACGCGCCACTCGGAAAACATCAGCGGGTCACGAATGAGCTCAGTTTCTTCTCCCTTTCAACAGAAGTCAGTGTTGAGATGCTGCATTCTGTTTGTCTGCGTAGATTAAAGCCTCCTGTGCTTTAGCTCAGACAATATTGTGACTGATCAGGAGGTCTTCGAACCTACACATCGCCCAAGAGGTTCCTTTCGCTCTGATGTCAAAGCACTGATGCAATTCAGTTCATTTGGCAGAAAAATGCTACCATAGCAAGAATTGACTGACTCGTCTTTTAGGCATTCGCAAGACCAAAGGTTTCTTCAGAATCGATTTTTTTTTTTTTTCACCTCAAGTCCTGGATTCCATCTCACTCCAGAAAAGGCAAGAAGAACATCTCCTTGTGGCCGCTTTGCCAGAAGTGAGACTGTAACTAGCAGAGCAGAGAATCGCTGCCTGCAGATATTGCCTGTTATGTTTCTCTGCTAGGGAATATGCTGCTAAGGGTCTGTTTTGAACTTGGGGTTTGAAGCTTTGACACTTCACACCCTAGAGGACTTATTCCCCTTGTGCTCGGAGAGGTTGCCACAGTGTGGTGAACGTCCAGGGAGGACATGCTCGGATTGAAGAAGTTACGAAAGACCACGGCGGCCGCTCTGGTGGTTACCGGTGAGCGGCAGGTTAACGTGCCCCGTTGGTTCCACCGTGTGCGTCACGGTAGGAGGAGGTCATCTTTAGAGGAGCAGAACAAACGCAAGATTCCGCAAACCACCCCCAGCTGTGCGACCCAGCTAACGTTACGTGTGCTCAGGAACACGCATCATGGGGGATTTGATATTTGTGGGCCTCGGTAAAGATCCTAAATTAGAGTTGGCATCAGTACCTGAATAAATGCATAATAAAGAGTTGGAGAACAAGGTGATGTTCGCTGGAAAGGCGTTCCAAGGGGAGTCGGGCTCAAAGACTGAAGTGTTTGATGAGCACAAGGTGAGGAGATCATCTGCTGTATTAAAGTGCCGGTAAGGTGCTATCAAAAGAGGGTTCAGTGGGCGTCTTGTTTGACTCCTCGCTACCGTGGATTGGCGAAGGGGGGGTCCTGTGGGACTCCTAATGTGGGGACCGTGAGAACCCCACGCCCAGAAGCCCAGAGAGGTCGGTGGAGATCAGTCGCTCTCGCTGTGCAGGACCGCACGTCCAACTGCTGACGTTTCACTCCGGAGAGTAAGGTCCTGGTGACAAGAGAGAGAGAAGGGGATGTATTCAGAGACCCCAAGCAGTGCGCAAACAACAGCCAGAGAGTTGGGTTTCTTCCACGGCGGGGGGTCCCGTGCTGTTTTGAAATCTTGCGTCGGTGCTGATGCAGAAACAGGGGCTGCGGCTCCAAATCTAACCACACGATTCCCACAAAACTAAAACAGTTGAAATGTGTAATAAATGGAGTCCGAGGAGTGAAGGTAGCGTTTCTTTTTTTTTTTGGCGTGTTTAATACTGACCGTTCATACGCTGTAGAAGTAAAAGTGAAGAAATTACTGACGTTTATTTTTCATTGAAACTGTGGGGGTGGTGGGGGGTTTCACGTTTTTCACTTTCATCTTTTCACACAGTGTTTTGTTCAGGGTGCTGAATTGCCACGCAGTGAAGCGGCCAGGGGTCCCTCTCTGACTCGAAATGGCCCCCCCCGTGACACAGCCCTCCGTGGTCAATCTTTGGAGGACAACTTGTGGAACAGGACAGGAGTTAGGCAGCTGAGATGGTCCCGTGCTGTGAGAAGCGAATATGGGGGGAAAAAAACGTTATTTTTCACGCGGAGACGCAAGAAGCGGCAGTTTCAGGTCCCCCTGGCATTTGTTCCAGTTGCTCCATCACGTAACGCGCAGATTTATCAGCACTGCTGAGGGCCACTGAGAGCTTAAAGGGGACCACTTGTTACTTGAAGATTGTCAGTTTAGTTCCCAGTTGCTGCCCTCCCGTACGGGGTGAAGGTAGGGGTCCGTCTCCATCTGCCCGCACACTCAGTAGCTTTCAGTCCAGGCCTTTTGCCTCCCCTCAGGTGAATCCAATTCGCTGCCACAGTCACAGTGAAATAAAACGCCGGCAATCCAGTCAATAACAGCCGTGAGTCTTAAAAATGGACGCGGGTTCGACTGCAGCCTCACTCTGCGCAAAGCTCCTCCAGGTTCTCCGGTTTCCTCCAACAGTCCAAAGGCGTGTTTCAATGAAGCAGCAAATCGGAATTGCGCAATCGGAATGTCCGTGTGTGTGTGTGTGTGTGTGTGTGTGTGTGTGTGTGTGTGTGTGTGTGTATTAGTATTCATGAAACGGTGCTGTGGTGCTTCCAGATAACTCTGTGATTTACATATAGAGTGGGCCTCTGTCATTGAGAAAGTGTTGGAGTTTTTAGCGACGGGACATTTCTTTAAACGTCTTTGTTCGAAGCGTAATTGATGCCGTGGGGCTGAAGCCGAGAGAAATGCCCCCGGGTCCGGTGTGCTTGTTCTGCTAAACATTCAGAGTTCCTAGTCAACACTCAGAAGGTCACAAAGGCTGCTGTAAGGCTTCTTAGGACTATTGAATATGTATTAGAAGTGCAGTAATGTTTATTTAATGATTGTTACGCGTGTCGGCGTCTCTAAGACTGAATTACAGTAAAGATCTCAGACGGGTCTGGGGAGAGAAAGATGCCTTTGTTGGTCTTGGTAAAGTTCTGGGCTCCTAAACCGCTGTTTAGTTCTAAAGCCCTTCCCTCTTCTCTCTCATGCCGCTTGTACCATTAAAAAGAAACAAAGCATTTCTATCACCACCACCCCCCCCCCATCGAGCGAAAATGTCTAAAGCTCCTTGTGTGAACAGCTCCTCTTGTTCACTTCCATCTGGCCGCTCAGAACTGAACTCTGGGGAAACCTCACAGAAGCTGGATGAGAATCTCACTATTTCAGACACTATTTCATTATTACTTCTAATACGATTCGATGGCTTGGAAACTGAAAGCAGGATTTTGTGTTTGGTGCCTGATTTAAAAAACTTAAAAAAAAAAATTCTTCTCCAACCTCCCCTTGACTCACGAAACAATACGCTGTGGGCAACACGGTGTGAGTTACTGATCTGGCTAAGAGAAACTTGTTTAACCAGAGGAGAGACTGAATGGGAACCGTAAGGTTTTTTTTTTTTTGTAAATATGCATCCAAAACAAAGCCTATGTTTCTTCTCGATATGGACTTTTTTCTCAATTGCAAAGTAGCCGCGAGAGAGAGAGAGGAAAAGCTTGCGGAGAAACGGCAGCGATGCCGACAAACGGGGGCTTAAGGAGCCCGACGGTCCGGATGCAAATGGAGGCTGTTGATGTTCCTGATGGTGATGCACTGAATATTATGCATATTAATATGCTTATTAGATATTCTGATGACCGGCACAGAGCTCTGATGTGGATGATGGAGGCAGACAAAGACTTGAAGCCAGACAGTAAATTGTTTGCGTCCCATCGTCTCGCGTGCCACGTGGTCCCACGTCAGCAAAGTCTGCAGATGAGGTGGGAAGGAGGTCTGGTCCTCTTTTCGTTTTCTGGGGTTATCAGAAATACCACAGACTGCAAAACTGGGTTTACTTTTCAGAAGGTTCAGTCTTTTGTTTTTCTGTGTATTTTGGAGAAACGCTACAAGGGGGGTGATCTGTGGCCGCAGCACTCGAACAGCGGGGGTTCGACCTCTCCGGCGGGGGCTTGCACCTCCCCAGCCCTGGGGCCACGGTGTCACGCTGTGACACAGGAATATGAAACCGTATTCTACATGAGCAAAAACTACCCTGTTAAGTGTGCAGAGTAGTAAAAATTCAGCTGCTGGAAATCCCCACTCCAGTATTTTTTTTTTTGAGTTCTTCTAACAAAAGGAGGCAGCAACACAGACGCCGTCCCTGTGAAAGGAGAAAACAGCTGTGCTCCACTTCTTCACAGGTGTCCAGATCGGGTACATTCAGGTGTGGAAGATCCACAACATCTCTGCTTTTTTAAATTTTGCCAAAAAAAAAAAAACTTTGCGAGTAAACGGCGAACCGACTTTGGATTCTTTAACTCGGGCTGACTTCGCCGACCAAAACGTGAATAACAAGAGCGGAAAGGACGGGTATCTGAGAGGGTTGTTGGCACGTGGCGACGTCCTCGGAAGGAGATCACCGACACGGGGGGACTGGCTGCAAAAAGTATAAAGTGAAACGCTTAGTGTGAGCGATAAGGTTTCAGAAGCCATTACCAGCAAAACCAGATACAATTAGAGGTGTAATGAAAATGGTGGGAGAGAAAAATATCGGAATGAAACATGCACACATTAGCTTGGACCGTGTGCGTAAGCACTTCCCGCAGCCCGCCTGTCCTCTCACATCGGGCATCATTATCACCCAGATGCAGATACGCTTTTACCCACACGCATTATGGTGTTTTTGCAGGCGGCTGCAGTTCGCAGCACAAGAGAAACAACCAGCCTGTTGACAAAGGAAAGTCAATGAGTGACTAGATGACCGTAACCAACCCGGGGGGGTGGGAGGACAGCTTGTTTGTGGGAGAGGTGGGCGCTAATCTGGGAGTGGAATGAATTTTTTTTTTTTATTTCCGAAGCGAGTGGATTTGATGAAACACCTACGTGAACTTCCCCAGCAGGGCCTGGCAAGGTTTAAAAGCACCTTTATCACTTCCAAGTGTGACCTGATGGGTTCCTGCGGTCAGCACTTCCGCAGCTTTCCTTTCTCCTCCCTCCCGGAGACGGAGGCGCTGTGGCGACCGTCTTGGGTTGAATCGATGGTTCCCTCGCAGCTCACCCGTTACCACCCATACAACCTCTATTATTCCACATTTTCGGCGGTCTCCCACCGCCTCTGGTGCTGCGCTCCTCTAACTCGCTGACTTGGCAGTTTCACAAGACACGTCGTTGTCGAAGAAGATCCGGCGGCGGGGAAACGGCTGGTTGTCTTAACTTGGATACCAACCCCACCCCCCCCTTTGACATTCCCTCCAGGGAAAGGAAAAAAATGACAGTTGATGATGTGAATGTTTCTTCAGGAGAAAAAAGATCCAATTTTTCTCACAACTGCTTAGGGTTTTAGGGCCACTGTTAAAGGCCTGCGGGGAGAAGTCTGCCTCCTTGCATCATGTCACACGGTTTCATCTCGTAGTTCCACACCTGCAGAATAAGCCAAAGCTTTAAGAAGCATCTAGGCAATAGCTGTATGGGACAAACCAGACGAGAGATCACAGCAAAGCCAAAAATGTCCTGTATCTCTGGGAATCGCTGCCAAAGTGCTGAGAAGACGCCTTTGCTCATTTTCGGCTTGCGACTTAACCTTGTGAGAGTAAATTTGTTTCCGGGAGGTGTGCTTTGCACCTTTTCCCTGGCACAGCTGTGTAATAATGGGCACTGCAGGCGATGGGTTCAAACCTGGGTTCAAATCCATTTCAGTCCGTGTGGAGTTTGCAGTTCCTCCAGGTGCTCCGGTCTCCTCCCACGTTCAAAAGATGTGCGTTTCGGGTGAATTCCAGGTGCACCTTGCCTCATACCCCCAAGTGTCAGGGGTCAGATCCACAGCAACCCTGCACTGGTCAAGCATCTTCTGGTCGTGGGTGGATATTTATCAAAGCATAAGAACAACAGGGATTTTTCCTTTGGGTCTTCATGGGTGGAAACATTAAGTGTCCTCAGCACATCTGTATTCAGGAATAAGCAGTAAAATGAAATGAATCACAGCTGAACAAGCTGCTTCTAACTACAGTTGCGGTGAGGAGTTGAGTGAATAAACTTCTTTTTAGCAGCACAGTCATTGTCGGGAGTGAGAGACTATCTTAAAATGGGTTAAGAGTTTCTAGATACCTCTTGCACAGTAATAAATCCGATGTGACAGTGTGAGATGGAGCCGGATGAGAAGAACGACAGTGACGATGATGTTTACTGCTGATGAGGTTGGGAATGGAGATTAGAAGGAGAAGGACAACGATGGCAGGGCTGCTGCTCTTATGAGATCGAGAGGGAGGGACACGCACGTTATTTGTGGATCTGTTCCTTCCAGAAAGACCTGGGGTCTCTTGTGGATGGGGTCACTTGGGGTGATGGGGCAGGGAAGCCTTGTTGAGCCATGCCAAAGAACATCACTGGACATCCATGGGGTGAGAAACTGTACTTGTCACCCTCTTCAGGGTCAGATGTTTAACACTGCAGAGAAAATGTGCTGACAACCCAACTGACCGCTGAGGGCAACCTGCTGAGATGGATGCAGCCCCATGGGAAAGGTGGTGACCTGCTGCCCTCTAGACCCTGACCTCCACTGACCACATCCTGGGTGGTTTGGGTGGCCCATTTACTTATCAAATGGTTAAAGTGATTGATGCCTCCTTACTTTGAGGGATGCAGTTCTGCAGAGGTTGTGTCCCACCGTGTCTCTTATTGCTGCTTTTCTTCCTGGATTTTGTGGTGTTCAGAGTTACGGCAGCAAAATTCTGATCTTTCAAAAAGAAACCTACTGTTGGAAGTGGTCTGGTGTTTTGGCAAGTTGTTAGCCATACAAGTGCTCTCCTGGGCGGCCGGGTGCAGGTGGCTGGGACCCCCGTGTTTCATGTCCTCATTTGCATCTGTCAGCATCTGAATGGTTGGAGCTCTTTGTGTGCGAGGTGAGAAACGCGATGGCTGCTGGGTGAGGCGAGCCAAAACCAACCAGGCCCCGGGGGCTGGGCTGCACGTTGGCACAAGGCCACCCGGAGGAAAAACCTCAGCCTTTCCCGCCATCAAGATAAATGTATTTGAGAAAAAGGCGGGGGGGGGGGGGGGG
>UFQX01000398.1:65172-107295 GCA_900497675.1 Arapaima gigas | reverse complement strand
GGTGCGGGGGGGGGGGGGGGGGGGGGGGGGGGTTAGAATTATTCCCTTATCGCTTGGAGAGGATGACAAACATGCGGCCGAGGGCCGGACTTTTCTCCCCATTTTTGGCTGTGTCTGTAATTGATGTTCTTCGGTTGGGTGGCAGCTCCGTGACTCGGTTGTCCTTGTCGCTGTGCTTTCCGCCCCCCCGCGTTCCGCTCACGTGATGTCACAAACACCCCATCTGACATCCAACTCAGCATATCTGCGCGACTTTTCTCAGCCCGTTTCTGACAGGTTTCGCTAAGGAATTGGCCATTTTTGTGTGAATAATAAAGTCCTGTGCTTTATAACCTTATACTTTTGCCATCGAGCGTGTAAAGAATTTAATGAGTCGACACAGATCAATAAGATGGATTCTGTGCAGATTAACAGTCGAGAGACACCGGTTTCAGCATGTGAACAGATCTGCAATTTTTTTTTTTTATATACATTCCAGCACTGTGTTATTTTTTTCAAATTTGACTGGGAAAACGGGTCTCTTCTTTGTTCCCTGCTGTCACGCTCCCTGGTTTCTTGGCCTTCTGCCCCCCATGTCTTGCAGGGTGTCTCCATGCCAGGACCTGAAGCCGCTTCTTCCTTCTGGTCCGCTCTGTGTCCGTCTGACCTCCCCGTCGCCACCAAACCGGCACAATTCTAATGAAAATCCATGTTCCGCACATCTGGGAAAGCGGGTCTCCTTGTTATAGCTTCTCATTTTATATTCATTGTTAATTAAATAAATGCAAATGAGAGCTTGTAGTCACACGGCGCATCGTGTTGTACCTCAGAGGAAGGGGGTGGGGGGTCGATGTCAGCAGGGTAGCTGCTCAACCTCAGACCTCACATTTCCTCCCTGAATTGACCTCAGGTGTCAGATCTTCGAGGCCACCCGACGAGACTCCGTAAACTATTTGAGTTGTAATGTTTTTTAAAGGGAACAGTTTTGCGGTTGGTGCGGTGGATTGCGTGTTGTTGACGTTCTCATTGTGATAGAGAAGCTTCATGCCTGATTGTTGAATGACTGAGGTTGGACGTTTCTTCTAGGGCGTTTTCTCGCTCATCGAGGTGACAGGGGTGTGACCGCTGTTTGTACAGGTGCAGGAGACCCCGGAAAGTTCACGAGTGTGGTTGGCTAATCGATTTGGAAATGACCTTGACCCTTTGACCTTTTTTTGGGATCCTGGATGCTTTTATCCTGCCCAGTGTGGTTAAGGCTCCTCTGTTTTGAGTTCCTTATTCAAGATGTAAGAAGCATTTGGCAAACAACCTCGTGCAGCAGCTATAGAAGGGAGCATGAAATGAAGACCACAGAACAGGGGAGAAAGGTTAAAGCATAATAATGGATAATACAAATATAGGATTTAATGAAGAAATGCAAAAGATGTATACGTACAAGTGCAAACATTCAGACACACATACGGTGGATGTCAGTGGTAGTGATGGTGATGGGGTCTGATACGATCGAGTTCGGCTAAGCCTGGTGGTTTTGGCTCTCGGGTTCCAACGGCATCTTCCAGATGACAAGAAATCCCTCGTTGGCTAGAAAACGGCATCTAACTCCGTCTGCCGGTCGACTGTATCTGGTCCAGAAGCCCAACCTCTCAGAAACTCCCATCAGTTCTGCAGTCGGACTGCGGCTGAATCCTCACGTTGCTCCAGTCAAACGTGCACATTCAGCATCATCTGAAAGAGCTGAAATGAGTGATAGTGTGTTGTCTCCTCTCCTGTCCCCCCCGTAGTGATGCTCAGTTTCAATATTCTGTAGGTGACACATGTCGACCTTAACACACCCCCCCCACACACACACACACACACACACCCTTCTTCACTTTCAGTCTACTGACTGAGGCGTCAATGTCTTTGCAAAAAAAAAATCCAAAAGAAACATCTAGACGTTAACGGTAAAAGTAGTACAACCATCTTGGCCCGAACGTAAGACACTTTTCAGAAAGTAACGTTGCTGTATCACACGTCCTGCTGATGACAGCACCTAAGAACAGAATTCTGGGATGTTAATGACTGAGTTTAGGTGAATTAATACGTGGGGATACAGTACTCAGTTCTGTAAGTGCATATAGATAATTTACACCCCCTCAAAAGTACCACCGTGAAACAGCGACAGCCCCAAACTGAGCGTCACGCTGTTACTGTTTTTGTGAGTTTTCCAATATTGACTCTTCTTGCATTCCAGGCGGTGTAATGTTCCTCACGACTCTGCAATGCTCTTAAGTACCCGGTATTCTTACAAAAACACGTCAAGAACCGATTTTCTGTGAGACGCTTGAGGGCGAGTTCGCTTGTGAAGGCATTTTTGTGTCCCTTTCCCTAGATGGTAACACTCGAGAGGCAAGTATTTGACTTCCTGGGCTACCAGTGGGCGCCGATCCTGGCAAACTTCTTCCACATCATCATCGTCATCCTGGGTCTGTTCGGCACCATCCAGTACAGGCCGCGGTACATTGTTGTGGTAAGTTGAAATGCTTTTATGCGTTCACGCGCTTCCACGTGCGATGCCCAGATGCGCGTCTCGGACAGTGAACGACACTCACCGTTCCCCCCCGTAATGGAACATCTGACGCCTCGCAAGCACTGAATTAGAAGCTGCCGCTGTACAAACGGTGGACTTTTTCTTGCTTATACAGTACTGTGCAAAAGTGTTAGGCATGCAACTTGAATGTGTGTTGAGAAGTACAGGTAGATTCTGATCTACCATCAGGGAGGTTTCTGGTTGGTCCCAAATTCATTCTGCAGCCTGAGAATGACCTCAAACACCCAACCTCAGTCATGCACAACTATGTTGAGCAAAAAGAAGGAATCCTGCAACAGATGGTCTGGTCTCCACAGAGCCCTGATCTCAACATGATCCAGTCAGTCTGGGAGGACATGCAGAAACAGTCAAAGTGTGCAGAAGAACTGTGGCTGGTTCCTCAAAACGTTTGGAAGAACCTACCAACCTCTACCTTAAACTGCATGCAAGTTTGCATAAGAGAAGTGACGCTGTTTTAAAGGCAAAGGGTGGTCCCACCAAATATTGATCTGGCTGAGGTTTTTTTGGTCTCCTGCACTTTTTAGAAGGTTTATTGATTAATAAGTATTCGTGGCATTATTTTTGGAACCATCCTCACTTTATAGCGTTTTTTCCCACAGGTGCCTAAGACTTTTGCCCAGTACTGTATAACACAAAAATCCTAATTTCAGAGGCAAACCGCCACCGATTTGAACATTAATGCTAAAGTGATCACATGTTCAGGCGTATTTTGCTCAAAGGCAGTGCATCTGATTTAAAAAGCCAAGTGCCGATTAAGATATATTTATTACAGCCGATAGCCTTTAAAACATTGTTTTCCGTCTTAATCTTTTTTAATCCATGTGTAATTGCAAGCAAATTGACTAATCCTTCCAGGCAGCGCGAAACTGACGTCGTGAAGTCTAGGCAAACGTTCCTAGCAATCCGGCAATCTGAAGGGTTAGGCTTGGACTGGGGGGGTTAAGATCTGCTCTGAGAAGCCGGTAAGCGGGGTATCAAATTTATATCTGTATTTCGCGTCCGCCTTCTCCTCGGGTGTCCCAAATAATCTGAATACATTAAGGTAGCTCGACAGCAGCAGGATGCGAATCACCGCATCGAGGTTCGGTCCGGAAATATTAAATAAATTCGTCAAACCCTGCTGCCTTTTTCCCGCTCCTTGTTCATATATCTCAGCGAAACAGAGCAGAATTCTCTGTTTCAGTGACAGCCGAAGCTACGTATTTAATAAAATTGCGAAGGCCTCACCTCACCCCCGCGGTCCGCCTCGGGATGCAGATCTGTGAAATTGAGAAGATGATCTTCCACACACTTGGAGGCTGATTTCCTTTTGCTTTTCGATACCCAGCGTTGGTCCCACTCGCAGAGACAAAAGAGAGCCCTTTGACGTCGATGTCGGGCACACGTCCCGCCAAAGGGCCACTTGTGAGTCCAGCACTTTAAACATTCGCGAGACACTTTTATCACACGGTTAGTTTTCTTCCCAGATTTTGGACGGACGAGTTCACTAACTGGGAATTTAACGTCAGAAATGACAGCTTCCGGCGACACCGAATACGTTTTCGAAACCACTGCACCATAAGTTTGATCAGGTTATTCAGTCTACATTAGTATCTTTTCGTTTATTCTGTACATTTTCCTTCCCCTGTTCTGACTGCCATGGCCCCCCACGGTCTTCATTCTGTGCTCCCTGTTTACCTGCCTTACAAGGTGGACGACCATAAACCATTCTTGACCTCATTGCATCAAGTTAGCAAATGGCTGCCCCTGCAAAGTCTTTTGGAATAGAACGTGTTATGCTGACAGCGTATACATGTACAGTCAGGCCTTTATTTCCAACGTCATGCTATCAAAGGCCTTTGTTTCACATTAGGCCTCAGCCTGAGTTTAAATTTAAGTGCATAAATTATCGTTTCTCTTATAGACTTAACTTTCACATTGTCTCCATTGCATTAAGTTCCATACTGTCTGCCAGGAGAGAGTCATATGTTGTTTTTTTTCTGTTTTGACAGTATGCAGTGTGGACCGCCGTCTGGGTGGCCTGGAATGTCTTCATCATCTGTTTTTATCTGGAAGTAGGAGATCTGTCCAAGGTGAGGAAATATCTGCGTCGCCCAGACAGCCTCCCTAACCCGTCTTTCCGTTATGAGGTGCACGAGCGTGTCGCTCATTTTCTTCCGCGCATCTGGCTGCAACGGACCATTCCGAATTTTAGGAGCTTCCCAACTGCTAATAAGAACGTGGGCAGCATATAGAAGCCAGCCCATCGCTCGCCGCGCAGCGAAAGCCGCCCGCCTGTCTGTGCCGTGAAGATTGTGGTGGTGATTTACCGACAATCGGCGACTGGATCTGCAGGTGCGGTTGTTGTGCGGTTGCCGGTGTGGTCGCTTTGCCATGCGGAACACGGTCCAGGGTGGGAACACTCACTAATGGAGATTCCCAAGTTCACATGCTCCCTTACTCACATCCACATGACTGCTGAGGCAGCACTAGAACCAAGACCATTTTGCCAACATCTGCCACCAGGACATTGTACTCAGCATTGTAAACAGCCTTTCCGTTTCCATTTCTGTATAATAAATCCCTCTACAGAGGCTGTGCAAAAAGTTACAACTTTTTGGTGGATGGAAAAACGCCTGCGGATGACGTGTTGGAAGATGTTTAAACGCCATTCGAGTTTACGATCTAATATACAGTTCTGAAAACTGTAAAACCCTCTAGGCACAATTTTTATCTGTATTTTTCAAAATATACATATTTACCAAAGTTATCCAGACACTAGTAAGACACATGCCAGAGATACTATATTTAAGTAATTATAGAAGAACGTCTCTTACCGTCAGAGATGTTTGAAGGCCAAGGTGACCAAAGTCATTCAGATGGATGTTGCACTTCTTTCGGGGGATTTTCTTTGGTTTTGATGTGATGGGTGCACATCTACTGCATAGAACTGTTGGAACATGTCACGGCTCCAGCAGCGGTGGCCTCCCCCCCCCCCGCTCCTTCATTAGCCGGCTCCTCCTGGCCGCCATATGCACTCACGTGAATCCAAGCGGTGTCCATCTGTTGGGTTAATATGGTCCGAGACTTGCCAGCTGTACTCTTTATGCCCAATTATTTACTGTGTACCACACGGGGGGACCAACTCCACCCACCCAATTAGTCTGCTTGTAGATGAGGTTGAGATTCGGAGCTGTCGAGCAACACGGTGGGGTTCTCATCTGGCTTTGCGTCCTTCCTGATATTCTCTCTTCTTCTGTTGCTTCCGTCGCTCTTCATCCGCCGCTGTCGGCTCACAACGTTAAAGGCATCTTTTTGCTCGGCCGTTTGTGGACGCGAATGACTTTGCGCCGGTTTCTCGCTGCCGAGCAAAATTCAGATCGTGCTCTCGGGCTCTGTGTGCCGGCGGGGGGAAGTGGAGAAGTGCGTCGGATTCCCAGCGCCATTGGTCCGTGTAGTCAGGTTAGAATCCTTGGGCCAGGAGGTGGTGATTCTCTAAAGAGGCCGGACAACAAAGCAGTCTGACTGCTAAGGAGGACTGGGGATCAGGTGGCCTTCAGAGTGAGTAGATGCTGGAGGAGATGTGTGAAAGTGGTGCCGAGGTGTGCTGGATTTATTTATTTATTCCACCCCCATGCCTACACACACCTTCTGTTCCTGTGTCCCTGCAGGAGAGTGACCTTCTGACCTTCAACATCTCAGCACACCACTCGTGGTGGAGTGAACACGGCCCGGGCTGCGTGCGCAAGAAGATGCCCCCCGGTGAGGTGCGCGGCTCAGACAGCCAGGCCTACATCTCTGTCATGGGCTGCCTGCTGGAGTACCAGTATATCGAAGTCCTGCACAGCGCCTTCCAGATCCTTATTGCTGTGAGTACACCACAGACAGGCTTTCGTCTTCTCGCCAAAGCTCAGGCCACGCGAATCTCCTAAAAAATCTTACGACAAAAAGTGACCCGTTGCCATTTTTAAGCGTTTACGTTTTTATGACGGCCAGCAAAAATCGCCGAGCTTCTTCTTTTACAGTCCGCAGCAGGGGGGCTGTAAACCTGTCAGAAACAACCTTCTGTCGACTCTTCCGTACGGCCGAAGAAAGCCATCCTCCACGTTTTGCATTTCGTTTTTCCTTCAGGGAATCGCAGCTTATGAGCTGCTCTGAAGTCAAGGCCGCGTTTTAATGAAACGCGCCGCTGTTCAGTACTGGTGTGTCGGGGGAACCGGGACAGTAATCTCGTGTCGACAAGTTGTTTGCGATTTATTTAATACGGTGGGATTAATCGGTTCCCTCTCAACTGGTGTATTATTTTCTTGTTGCCTCCGCCGTGTAAAATACTGTCTTAAGGAGGGGCCATTAGTTTAATCTGCTAAGGAGCAGGTTTTGCCTGACGTGACCTTCCTCGCTCAATAATAAAGGCGCGCAGAAGCGGCAAAACAATGAACTGCTGGAACTTGCACTAAACATTAATTTTCCTGTTACGCCCCTTCAGTGAATAACCCTTATCTGGGGTGGAAGTTGCCTCTGGTGCTCCGGTATTTGGGGAGGAATGTGCGGATGGGGCTGGGAGGGAAGGGGGGGGGACATTCGTGCTGTTGCAAGCTTTGCTGGTAAAACGGAGAGTCAGGTATTTAGACGGGTCCCTCCGCACGCTGACAGAAACCCACGATTCCGACACTCCTCCCGCACAGGGTCCGAGTCGCCCCGCTACCCCGCCGCGTGTCCTCGACGCCATTGTCCGGCCGCATTCTCGCCGTCGTCGTGGGAACTGCGGACGGGAAAGGGGACCGTTGGAGTGAAACCGCGTTTATTTTTGGCGAGAACCATCTCCTCCCCCTCGAAATGTCCCCGCGAGCACCCATGCCGGATCAGGGCTACAACAAAATTGCTTAAAGCTAAAGATTTAAGAAAAGGGTTTTGTGTTCCGCATCATAAAGGGTTCTGTCATTACCGAGAAAACATGACCTAACAAAGCTTCCGAAGGAGGCTACCCGGATAAGTGAGCTGAATTTCTCTAAGTTGCGGCGTTTGAGTGCAGGACAGAAAGCAGGAGATTAATGGAAGACGTTTGGAAACCTTAGCTTTTGTATGAGCTCTGCTTCAGTGGTTTGGGAGAAGAGGAGAAGAATATGGTTTAGAGTTGGAGTCTTAGATGAAGTTCAAACAGAAACAAATGGCCGAGGAGCTCAGCATCGTACTTGTTAACGTTTCTGGAAGATTCCTCTTGTACACCTTCTATCCAAAAAAAAAAATCCGAGATCTTCTACCCAAAGCGGCTGTAGAGAATCCGGAGTTCATACTTTTCTAAAGGCTTTACTGTGGTATCCGTGAGTTGTTTGCTTTGTTTTGCTCTCGTAAGTTCCACCTGTGGGGTTTCCATTTCCTCAGCGATGACTTAATGAGCTCCCCCTCATAGCGGATTCTTCCAGAGCGGACCATCTGTTTCTCCAAGTGTTTTATTACTCAATTAGGCCCTCCGAGAACGCAAGAAAGCGCACACCTGGACCTTCTCGCAGATGGTGACCTTCGCGCGGTCTCCTTTCCCTGCTTCTCTCAACTCCCGTATCCTTTCTGTTTTTCTAACGCTGCTGGAATGGCTGTGTTGGGTTAAGTCTTTGTGTACCGGTCACCCCGCCCACTGGACATGGCTGCTCCTCCATCATCTGGCACCCTCACGGCGAATGAATGAATGCCGATAAAGGAAGGAGACATCTCTGAATAACACGAGACTCTCTTGAGATGTAGCCGGTGTTTGTGGCTTTGTGGCGCAAATGTCAGGCTGTGAGATGATGAATTCCCTGGTACCTGAATCAGATTAACTTCTTTTCACAGGTATTGCGTGGAATGAATCTGTGAAAATAGCCGGGCGATGTTGCAGATATCAAGGAACGTACATTTTACCTGGCCGACAAGGGGTAGCAATTATGTTCGTGTCCAAACCAGCCTAAGATGTACTCTAGAAAAGAAGGTACCTTTCAGTCATGAAGTCTCCAGCCATTCAACCTGGTTAAATGCGACTCGACACGTCTCGTGGAATGAGAGCAGACCTTGGATACATGGCCCCTCAAGCCACCCCGGCGTAGACCCCCTTGCTAAATAATCTGGTTTTCCGGCACTTATATCGCTGCCAAACTTTGAGAACGAAACTGTCTCTTCCCTCCAGCTACACTTGCTGCATGCGACCCAGCTGTGTTGCTCAGCTGTGTGCAGGGGGCTGAAAAGGGGGTCCAAAAGTGACGTTCTGTCTGTCCCCAGAGGAAGGCTTTCGCTGTCGGCTAGACGGGTCTTAAGACTGGATTCCCAGTGTAATAACACAGGCCTGTTTCTAGCTTTTTGTTCTTGAACTATGCCAGGATTTCCGTGGCCTCCTTAACAGGCGAGAGGGGAGCTACCTGATGTTAGGGTGCAGGGCCTTGTTTCCGTGGTGTCCCAATAACATCCACTCACATTTCGGTAAAGCTACATCTTCTTGGATGGCGTGTAACTGTATTTTTACCACGTTTGGCTATCCGACGAGGATGCAACTCTGTCTGCTCGTCATTCAGGGGTCTCTGCCACTCCGAGAATAACAAACAAGCTTTTTTGTTGGTTTTTGTTGCCATATAAGATGCGTGTTAAATATGACTGTTGTTCACTTGGCTGGTTGGTAAGGCTGCCCTTCCCTCCCTGCCTTCAGAGTTATTACTTCCATTATGTCCCTGCCCCCCAGGGCTAATCGCACGGATCCATGTTGTGTCCCACAGGGCAACATGGGGGGTGGCCTTGGGAAGGGCTGGGAAAGGCCGAGGATCAGTGGGCCCAGCAGGCGTAATGCCCTGGGTGGGAACGAGCAGCTAGCCTGGGCTGGAAGGTCACGAAGATGGTGACCCCCCTCACTGGCCTCAAAGGTTCCTTCTGTTTGAGAAGTAAGAGAGAAGCCAGACTGCTGCACAATCCCTGCCCCCCCCCCCCAAAATTGCTGTTAGTTAATGCACACAAATTGTGATGGATGCCAAAGTCTTATGTTGCTGGGAAGGGGAAGAAGCAGGGGGGTGTACATGACAGGCGCTGGGTTCAGCCTCGCTTTGTTGGTGCTGCAGACTGTGTTTCCTACCCATAGTTGATCTCATTGGAGCCGTTGCAGGGAGGGGGGCCGTCGGTGGTCCCAGCCAAGTGATTAACCTGGAGGAGTGGCAGCGTCTCTGGCTGTCGTCCCCGGCGGAGCTGTGATGGTTATGTCTTGTAGAACCGGGCAGTTTGTATCCCCTGCCATCTGTTTGGGTCGGCATGTTTTCAAACCACTGATCATTCGGCGATTTCTTGCTACCCTCCAGTCACGGACGGTTGACTTCATTGGGATAATTAAAACGACAATTTCATTTGTTAGCGTGTGTGTGTGTGTGTGTGTTTTTTTTAACCAACATCTGTTAAGCGTGTATCATTCTGACCTGTGTTGAACCTCTGGAGGTCGTGTTATTTCTGGTATTTTTAAAATTATTCCCCTCGGCTGTTTTTTAGTTTGTTCCTGAATGGAGACATTCAAGTCACCGATGGGTTTTGTTTTATTTGTTAGTGAAAGAAAACAAAAAAATCCTCTGCTATCGTGATGTAAATAAGCGTGGGAGCGTTCATCACGCTCCAATGCTGGAGATGGGGAAGGAAACACTACTTGGAGCCTGGGTGGTTTTCTTCAACCAAGCAGAGGAGATATAAATCTAGCGATAAACAAACCAAGGACATGCTGCCCGGTTTTCCCGGTCGGAGGCGTTGGGGATGATCGGCTTCTTCCGGACAGTGTATCGCACACAAAAATTTGGCATGCGAGGACCAGTTACCACAGGGATGGCCACTGCCCCTGCTTGCTTCTAGCTGCTCTTCCCCGGTCTTTTCTTCACTGCTACTGACTCTTAAGTTATTAGGGAGAATTGGCCATTAATCTCCCGTCCGTCTGCTGCCGTCTGTCCGCCTCAATCCGTCCAGGGCGGCTTATGAGAACGCGAGATGTCATTGATGGTGCCTTTTTTAGCGACTTATTCCGTGTAGAAGGTATGAAGGGTAATCTCAGTCCTTCAAGTGGAGACCCTACCGGGTGAATGTTTTAGCTCTTCAGCCCCGACTTTGCTTGTTGGCCGTCTTTGCCAATGTTATCTTGAGCACCTTGCTTGCAGTAGAGTGTAAGTTTGCAGAGTTACATACTAACTCAAGCAGTTCAGATTCTGGACATAGAATTTTAGTTCTGAGGCCAGTAGTTTGAGCTTCATTTCGGTTAGTGAATCTTGCGACTTGGTGTGTCGGGTTTTGAAATCATTATGATCTCATACGTCCATCTGAGTGGGTTTGTTTCTTGGATAAGCGTTTGGGGGTAGTCGCATCCCCACCTGGAAAAAAATGCTTAATGGCCGGTCTGGCGTGAACCCAGATGAACTTTCCCGCAGCGTCCGGTCATATCAGTAAACCTGCGGGGTGAAACCGGGGAGTCACATGCAGCCATCAGGAAGCTCCTTCACTTCAGCTTTGCTGAGGGAAAGACGGACAAGTTTGACAGTAACTGATGTGGTTAATCTTTTTGGATTTTTTTTTTCATCAGCGTAGCTCCTCTGCAGAAGCCCAGACGTCCAAAGCCGGTTCGCTCCTTTGAAGGGCACTTTTCTAACACGGAGAAAATGATCGACGGGAAGCTTTGTTGAAATCTGTTTAAATGGCTGCTGGTGTGATGATGAATCGTTGCCGTCGTAGGTGTTTGAAATGAAGACGTGCTACTTGACGCCTGCAGGGTGACGATTATTTACCGCGGATCGGCAGAGATTTTGCTTTTGCGGCCCAAGTCGCACGCAGGGAGTCGGGTGTGTTAAACGGGAGTCAAACTGTGCGCTCGACGCATATCGGGACGCTTTTAGTTGCCCGTTGGTGGACCTTCTCGCTCTTCACGTTTCTCATTAGTCAGCCATTTTTTTGTGGCTTTTTGTGAAAAGTGCCCAACTCCAGAGAAAGGATTTGTGTGAACACCCACCCACACGCCGCCACTCCACATGAATGTGCGCACAAACACAATATCCTTCTACTTGTTACTGTCACCTTCATTCAGAATGACACACGTGGAGAATATATGGAAAAAGAGCAACATCACCGTAACCAGACTCAGTGCCACAGATAGAGGTTTTTTTTATCAATTACTTTCCGGGGACTTGCAGCCGAATTACTCCTAACAACTTGTTTGACAAAACAGCAGCGAGTTAATAGTTGAGTACAGAATATATGGAGAATTTAAATATTTGGTGCGCTGACATTAGTTGAGGTTTTAATGTGTGTCAGATAAAGCTGCGTGTTTGTTTGCCAATTGAAACAGAGGTCATTTTCTTTTACCGGAATCCATTGTTTTGCGCATTTTTTGGGTTGAGGCTAAATATTCTGCCAGATTTAGATGAGCTTTTTCATTTGATGTAGTTTGTTTTTCTTGTTTGTTTAAAACGTCCTTGTTGTTTTTTTTGTTTTTTTTTAGGGGCAGTAAAAGTGGGTTCAGGTCAGCTGAAACTTTGATTCTGTGCAGCCATGAGAAACAGACAGGGGTTACGGGGGGGACGTGTGGAGTCTTGTCACCGCCCCCCCCCCCCCCCCCCCCCCCCCCCCTTTTTTTTTTTTTTTTTTTGTTTCCAACATAAAGCCTCAATACTNGGTTTTTTTTCCCCCCCCCCCCCCCCCCCCCAATTGTATGTGTGCTTGTTTATTACCAGGGCTTTTGTCTCATTCTGCTTCCTTCCAGCTCCTGGGGTTCGTGTACGCCTGCTACGTCATCAGCGCCTTCACCGAAGAGGAGGACAGCTGTGAGTACGCGAGGCCTTGGCCTGGGTCTATGGGGGGGGTCCTTGGATCTGTCCTAATTTGGCCCTTTTCACACCGCACCCCCTCCCATGTTGTCACTACATACCTCTCGCATGCCTGATGCAAGAGCTTTGCTTCCATGTCTCCCCACCTTAAACATATATATATATATATATATATATATATATATATATATATATATATATTTTTTTTTTTAACATGTTCATTATATTGAGGTGGCAAATCCAGCTTAAAGTTCAAGTTTTTGGAAGATGTAAAAGTCAGACAGGCGTCCGGTGGTCCATCACTAACGCTGCGCTCTGAGGTTATCCGGAGCCGCCTGGTACCACGGTACAGCAATATTTCACTGCCTGCGGAAACGTCCTCCTCTGCTGGGTAGAAAGGTTTTACTTCGAGTCGTACGTGTCGAATGTAGTGGATTATTAATTACTGTCGACTGTTAAAATATTGCATTTGTTTTTATCCGCTCAGCGATGGTGAGACCTAACTGGATTATGAGCTGGACATTTTGCTCCGTATTTCATACATAATTGTTATAATAGAATTTCCCCATTCCTGATAAGCTTTATTTCATTCTGTAATTGTCTACTTTAGAGTTTGGTGATCATAGCCGGGATTGGGAGGGAGCAGAGCTCCTTAGCATGAGTTTCTGCTGGCGTCTAAAGCAGCCAAACATTTTGGCTGCAGACACTGAGAAATGGCAAACGGAGTCTCGTAAAGATGACTGCCCAGATATCGTCTCAATCTTTTCGGCCCTCTGGTTGTATGACAGCGGTACATTTATTTCTTACGCTGCCTTTGTTATTTTAATGAGGCCCGGTTTAAAGGTAACACCCACTAGCTTCATTTTCATATTCATTTGAAGTGCCAGATTAAATTCAGTACCAAAGCTCCGGGCCTTAACTGCGGCTCACTTAATTTTTCCCTTTCATCTGGAATCCTTTTCACCCCCCACCCAGCCAGCCCAACACAAGTGGGTTTGAATGATAATGTCACTTTCAGCCCTTCGCTGTACATCTAAGCCGCCGGTCTTCCTCTCTCGCCCTAATGAACGCTACGGACGGCCGGGCAGGACGGAACCGCGGCATGTTTTGCTGCCTCATTAAACGTAATACTTCTCAATGACGTCGTCTGCCAAATATCTTCGCAGAGCCGCCGTACTGACAGGGAGGCGCGTGGAAAAGTTACCGAGCGCAGGGTTACTTCTGAAGAACGGCCTCCAAAAGGCATCGGTTAATCAGCTTATTGTCATCGTTGCATTTCTCAGCCCCCTTTCTTCCAGCAAACCATATACTTTGCTCAGGTAGCTCAGACCTAACGCGTCAAGCAAGGTGAGAAAACAAACTAGCTGACGATATGAAGCACACGTGCTTTCTATTATTATTATTATTATTATTATTATTATTATTATTATTGTTATCCAGGTGGGTCACATCAGTCTGGAACCTATCCTGGAAGCAATAGCTGGCAGCTGTAAAACTGCTCCTGTATGAGACCCTAGTCCATCACACTTATTTATTTATTAGTTATTTATTATCCACACCCCATCCATTCTCAATAACTGCTCATCTTGAGGTGGGTCTTGGCAGTCCAGACCCTGGAAGCAATGAGTGCCAGACCACCACAGTTATATAATAATAATAATAATGATGATGATGATGATGATGATGATGATGATGATGAGCACTGCTAGCTAAACAAATGGGACTTTAATTCTGCTCATGGTTTCCAAAATCTGAGCTCTGCAGTAAATGGCATAATGCCAGGTATTTATTTGTGTTTATAAGGCTTTCAGTCTGATTACATTTGGAGACTTTGACCTCCTCACCCTCTCCTCCATCTGACAAACCAGCAGACTGATCCAGACACACAAACGCCAAACGAAAAGCCCGATGAAGCCCCTGACAGTCCGCTGGCTTTTTCCTCAGAACAATTTTCCGAATGTTTAGAAACATCATCGAGCAGATTTTTTTGCGCTCAGGGAGGCCTTAGCTGTGGGTAACAGAAGATAACGGTGAAGGGCTCACTCCTGGACCCCTTGAATGGACACCGCTGAAGTCTTCATTCTACAAGGCCGTGTTGCACTATAATAACAGGAAGGTGGTGAGGCTTCTTGTGTGCTGTTTTAAAAAAGCGACGCATTTGAAGCTGAAGGAACCCTTCTGTTGTGTGTATTACGAGTTGTCCTGGTGACCCGACCGCTCCCTCCGAAGGGAAAGGGTGCGGTGGAAGCCCGACTGTCGGCCTGCGTCACTCCGCGTTATGACTGTGTTCTGGGAAACGGGTGAGGCTGCAGCGCAGCATCCCCTGCTGTTCCAGCTAAGGCCCCGCTTTCTCAGTCCGGCCCCTTTCCAAACTGCCTCTTTGTTCTCGCCTGCCGCGTGCAGCCGGCTGCTTCTCCAGCACAAATGTGGTCTGACGCAGTTCATCCCCCTTCTGAACTTACTTGGGACCCGGAGACAGTTCATTACGTGAATA
Organism: Arapaima gigas; assembly: GCA_900497675.1. Classification (NCBI taxonomy): domain Eukaryota; kingdom Metazoa; phylum Chordata; class Actinopteri; order Osteoglossiformes; family Osteoglossidae; genus Arapaima; species Arapaima gigas. The sequence continues at coordinate 92,456 of UFQX01000398.1, read as the reverse complement.
AAATGTGGTAGGCAGTGGGCCTGCAGCTACTACTGCAATGTGAGCCTGTAAAAAACGGTGGATTTAAACAAATTAACTGCACTGCAAGGATCGTGTCTGGATGTGTATCTTCGGGTGGTTAAATGCACTTTTGTGTACCGAGTTACGTCGCTTGCTGCTCCATCTCGGGGCACCGGGTGAAGGTTTGGCACGGGCTTTGAATTGTGATGCCGACTATCTTTCTGTTGGAAACAATTTATATTAAAAGTTTGTATTAGTGAAAAGTTTGCCAACCGAGAGCTTGTAAGTTGGGGACGAACTGTACTGTGGAACGTGTCGCCCAACAGTGATTCTGTCGGGATTTTGCTGCATTTATGCTGTCGCAAAATGGGCGAAAGCCCAATGGCAAAGTAAAACCTGGAAAACTGAGACGGACAGTTTAGAAAACGACAAAGTTGACACCTAACCTGCTCTTGTATTCTCCCCCCGTGTAAGTAGTGACATAGCTACTTGGTGTTGTCCTTCATTGAAAATACACCTATACCCCAGTATCCGAGTGTAATCCCGCGTTCCTAGAAACGGCTCAAAAACAACAAACTTGAAATGTCGGGAGCTATTTGGATTATTTCTTATGAGAAACATTGACTCATTCCGGGTTCTTCTGAGAAAACCCCTGTTCATTTTCCTAAAATATCCCTGCCCACCTAAAATACCTGTTTTGGTTTGATAAAGAAAACTTTACACACCATTTACCTCCCTACCAAACTGTTATTAATATGGATTTGTGTGTTTATGTGCAGCTACTTTATGTAGCGTCATGCATTGTGTAAGTGGTAATAGTGACAAATGTTTAATACACATTACATTTGTGTAAAAAAATTAATGAAAACAATATAAAAGAGGAAAAAAAACAATACAACGTACCGACCGCAATGGGCTGTTAGTAGGGGACTTGCCGACTGAACAGAAATCACTGCGTTTGAACCCAGGCCCCACGAGGCAAAGCCTGAGAACACAGATGCCGGGTGCATCTGATGTTCTCTGGCTTCGCTCGTCGTGTTGGGCCTTTTCGACCGAGATACCGATCCCGGTTTTAATAGATACCGCTCGGCCCTGCGGCAGCTTGGTCACTGGGGTATAGGTGTGTATATAAAACATTTTTCTTTTAAAAGAATGTTTCATGTATCTTTCTTCCATGTTACGTTATTCAATCTCACACCACCTCTTTCATAGTGCTTTAGCTTTTGCCTGCATTCTGCTTACCGGTTACAATGTTACTGCACGATTTTCTATTTTTTAAATCCTCAGTTTGAGATTTTGTTTCATTTTTTCATTGCAAATGTGTTTTTTGGTTCCAGTTGATTTTATCGGTGGCTTTGATCCCTTTCCCCTGTACCATGTCAATGAGAAACCATCCCACCTCCTGTTAAAGCCCATGTACCTGTAAGTACTTGACACCTGTCCTCATCCAGCTTTGCAGTGAAAACACTTTCTGTGTGTGTGTATGTATGTGTGTGTGTGTGTGTGTTTACTTCATTGCACACCACCCCAGATGTATAAAACCATTTTTCCCCAATTTCTATTTTCCATTTTGTCAGCCAAATGGAAAAAAGGATTTTGTATCTAGAACAAATAAGCACAGTGTGAGCAAAGTCACCGCTGCCCCCCGGGACCAAGGAGGCCGACTTGCCACCATTTGCACATCTCTGTGCCGGTAAAACACACTGCAAACAGTGTCATAATCCAAATGTTTCGGTACCTGAGGTTGAGAAGTTTGCATCGGGGCACGGCGCCGGTAACTGCGGGTCTGTTCACGGTTATGCCTGCTGGGACAAGACCTCGCCGCCGTGCCCACGACTGTAGGAAAAACCGCTAAACCCGCCAGCTTCGTAAAATGCCACGTCGCCTTTGTAGCGATACCACATAGCTGTAAACCACGCGCACACACTTTCGTGTTCTTCTGCTTGATCTTTGCAAGGCACTCGCACAAACTTCTCCGAACGTAATCTTAACTTTCCGATTTAAAACGCAGGAACCCACAGAAGGCAATCGTGTTTAATTTACTTTGAACTATTACGCGGAATTCATTGGCATTCTGCGCCTTTCAAATTCAATTGGTTCAGGTTAAAAAAAAAAGGCAGCTAATTATTTTTCACATTATGAATATTGCGAGGAAGATGTGAGTTTTAATAAGTCGCCCAGTGGGAGTCTGATTGCGATTTGAGTTTGTGAGGGAGGGTCTATGTGTGTCGGGAACATTTAACACACCCCGCACTCAAATCTGTGCCTCCAATTCCTCAGGTCTACATAAATAGAACAAGAGGGGCTCTTCTGGACGGTCAGGCAAAGATGGTGGCCAAGAAGACTTCGCTGGGGGCGCCCGAGAACCAGGGCAGCAGAGGTCACGGGGGGCCGTGCAAAGCGCTCCTCTTGGGCTTGTTGATTTTCTGCAATTTGCTTCCCAGATATTAAATGTTTATCCAGCTGTCTGGAGTAGAAATGACACACTGTTTTTTGGGATTTTTTTTTTTGTCGTGGTGTTTCTGACTACTGAAGCCTATGTCACTAACAAAAGTATAAATACTTAATTCCCAGGGCCCGATTTCTACTGTCTCCGTCTCTCCATTTTGCCAGATATAGAGATGAGTACAGTGTATATTGGCTGAGCTCTGATCTGAGTCTGGATGTTTTTCTTGATGTTCTGATAACTGCAGGATGAGTTATAGTGTTGTTTTTCCTCAGCCCCAGACCTGTGTAGGCCATGAGAGAAAAGGAGGCAAACGGAAAACAAAGCTGTTGCTATCAAAAACAGATTTAGGAATAATTTGAAGACGACTGCTCGGTATTAAACGTAGGCAAGCTGCAGCTCTCCTGAGAAACGTTAAGTTGAACTAGAACTTAGAGAATTGCTTTTACTTGTTTTGTCTAATCCAACGTTGTATCTGATTCATAGAAATTCCAACTTAGCTGTAAGTCACTGGAGGTGTTTAAAGCTGGTTATGGAACAAAGGGGAACGTCACGTTCGTTCGTCCTTTCCGGTTTCGAAACGGGAACTGGAAGAATGCGGCACGGACTGATGCGTAACATCAGTTTCTCTTTTGTTCTAATGTGTTTTTGTACACGTAGCTCGGCAGTTCACGTATTGTACGTTTCCACTGGTCTAGCTCACAGTGGCTTTTCAGGCGAACCTTCTAGAAACTTCATTTGGAGTAAAACTGACATGTTCACGGTGGCAGAGTTATTCATGAAACAAAATACGGTCCATGTAAAGTCTGAAACAAAGGAGAGTCTGTAAATGTACAGTGGACACGCTATTTCATATTGAAAAAATAAACCGGAGAGAGGGGTTATGAACCTTTTTTCCCCCCCACGTTTCACAACTGCCCTCTAGTGCTGAACACGCATCAGAACTGACTGCCGGCTTCTCTCTCCTTCTCCCTTCTACATTATTCCATTTCTCAGCACAGTACCTGGTTTGAAATGTAGCCCGTGGTAAAAGCTGGTATTGGTCGCACCGACGATGAACAGACTACAGTTCTTACACCACTACGCACGTCTTCTTACATAATGCACTGCATTCTTTTAAGGGATAATCCTCATTTGCATACATGGCCGATGCATTATGTCAAGAGATTGAATTAAAACTAAATTCCTGGTGGCGGCAGTGATATTGGTCACCCTGACCGCCTTACATTCATTAATTTATAGACTATTTTGCCACCCGCTTTGTCTTGACTATGTAGAGATTTGTGCTGTGGGAGCAGCTGCTTAAAAAGCACAACAAAGTTTCCTGACGTAATTCGGTCACATTTTCATTTTACTCCTGTATAAAAGTGCATACGACTGTTCATAAAAATATAAGAATAAACTTACGAAATAAACCATGTACTAAAGCTACACCCAAAATCACAACGGCCATAAAGGCACCTTTGCCTCCAAAATGTGCAAGTGAGCTGCTTTTCACAGCGGATGGAGAAATGGCAAACCTTATGGAAACCCTGTCAGTCCAACTACTGTATTTTATAATGCAGTAATTTTAAGGATGATGTTTTTCTTTCATTTGTAATATTGAGGATTTGCCTCTCAGTCCCAGACTTACATGACGCTTTCATTTGGAGAATTTTTCTAAACTAGCGCTACATTGGATCTATTTTACACTGACATATTACATTTGAAACCAGAGCAGGACAACATCTGATGCCACTAGGATTTTTTTAAATGTTTGATGTTGTGTTATTTTTTTTTTTTTATAAAGATGTTAACTTTTTTTGTACCTTTCCCGTAGCCTGTGTCCTGCATACCCAAATGATGTGATTCTCTCTAAAAACGTGACGTGTTGCAAAGTGTAAATAACCTGTTTGACAGTAGATCGCGTACTTCTAATTCACAACTTGTCCTTTGTCGGATAAGCCTTAGACTGTCTGTAGTTTTGCATGATCCATATATAAGGCACATAATTACAATTAGAAAAATATCAGATGTACCAGTTTTTGGTGTCAAGTTTTTGCTAATTATTAAACAAAGGAAATTCCTCACAGTGAATAATCTTATTTCATTTACTGCAGTAGCGATTGTACATGTTTCTAATGTACATCATTACCATCATGACTTACTCCATTTGGGAATAAAGTCTCAATTAAATGTATGGGGGGGGGGGGGGGCAACACAGGCAGTCTGACCACCCCAGGTAACATCTTCCTGATGAATTCTTCAAAACAGGTATGTGAATTTTCAACCCACCCCTCCCCCTTCCAGAAGCACAGATGAGCAAATTTGCCAAGGAGTGACAGATTCACACTTCACATTCATTAAAACGTGCACAGTTTCGCCACCCCGTTTCCATACTTTCACGTCAACTCCCAAAATCTACGATGGGCAAATGCATGAAAATAATGAAATTCTATAAAACTACACCTATGCTAGCGAGTTACTTATAAACCTGGTTTCCCTGCATAAAGTCAGTATGCATGGTCCCCTGAAGTGGGCCTTCAGGACATGAATGCACGGACGCTGCCCCGGATGACTGCGCGGCAGATGGGACAGTGACGCAGGCTGGCTGCGCAGTCTGTGCAGACCACCAGGTGGCCACAAGGGATGAAAACAATAGACACCAACTTATCCATGCAGATCTTGCAGGTACGCTCCTCCTGCAGTTGCCTCAGCTGTTCCTCTGGGCTCAGGTTTCCCACCCCTGACAACACAGAAGCACGATTTAACATGTCATTTAAAAAAAAAAAAAAAAAAAAACCATTCTGACCGTCCTAGAAGATGTAAGTCACGAAAAGGACGGCGATGGATCACACAGCTACTGCAAATGTGGATTACAATGAAATGATATTGTTCCTGGAAACAGAACGAGCAGATGAGTCTCATAATGGTATAAAAGCACAGTAAAAGCAGTTTATTCCATATTACAACAACACTAAACTTTCAGATAATTCCCAAAATTAATTGCAGACTTGAATATTTACCCTGGGCCTTTCAACGCATCTGTCCGATAGGGACACCTCAGCGCACCCCTCGATTTAAAAATCTTGGGGCTATAGAAAGCCCGGTTTTTAATTTTTTTTTTTTTTAAAACATTTTTCCAAGTGTAAAATGAGGCAAGAGCATCAATCCCGACCTTTTTCTCTGGTGCGAGTCTGCAGCCTCTCCCCTCCTGCGATAGGATGCTCTCGATTGGTCTGCTCTGGAAGCAACCACAGACGTCACTGTTGAGAGGGTTCATCTCGGCTTAGTGTCCGCTGTGCTCTACTCTGCAGAAATCACATCTGATCTGCTTACCTCGGCTCTGCTCGGACTGCTGTCTGTCCTCCTCTTCTGCCTGCAGCACATCTGCCACCAGGTCAGACACAGAGGAATAATTGGTGCCTGTCAGCAGGTATTTGGTCTGAACCAGACTCTCCACTAGGTTAGACTCGAAGCCCATCTGCAGAACAGTCTGGACCACTGGGGAGGCCAGCACAGATGCAGAGCCTTGGCTGCCTACTGTGTCTGCGGGCAACACACACACGCAGGTGTGTTTGTCACAATATACACTCACTTGTATCAACCAATAAATGAACCACATGAGGGACTACAGCTGAAATGTCACGACAGCATCATTTTAAAAAGATAAAAGCTAGGGATGCAATTTGTATTTAAAGACCCGGCAGTGTGATTTATAAATGCTAGTCAACTTTGAACTTGAACATTTTAATATTGCTTTCAAAAACAGAAACTGCTTTAAAATGAGCCAAAGCTTATAGAAAGTAATTGCTGCACTGGGTAAAATTGCCCTTAGACATGTTTAAAACTGATTTTATCACAGATGAATTGGTATAAAAGGACTCTACTGGAAATACAAAAGCATTAGATGCCAATGGGTACCATTTGGATCTAATATACAGTAAAATTATTCTATTTCACTTGAACCTAGAACCTTCTAACTACAAGGCTCCTGCTGTAACCACTACATGCTCCTGTTTGATTGTGAGATGAACCTTGTCCTTGGGGCACAGAAATGCACAGAACATTTTTAAAATGTTGCTTTACAGGACTGGACTGTATGCGTGGACTAAGATTCCACCATCTGAATGTAAAAAACAATTTAGAAAAACATAGCAAATTAGAAAAATACAGGAGTGTGGCTGTGGGTGAAAGTTTCACCTATAGAATCTATGATTTATACATTATTGCTGTGTGCTTTTTCCATGACCATGACTGAAAGTCAGCTCTACTGATTTTCAGAAAGGAATCATGTTTATGACTTATGACAGAACTGATTTTCAGAAAAAAAAAGTAAGATTTAGTAACAATGAAATGATATTTTAACCCCTGAACAGTATTGTGGTGGTTTTTCTATTCTTTCTCTGTTGCATTTCCTACTTAAGGTGCTTTGTTGTATTAAATCTGTACACACAAAAATGCTTCAAAAGACAAAAATACTGGAATGAAATATCAAACTAGAATCTTACAACACCACTTACCATGTCCTGAGCTGATGTCTCTGGTGGTAGAAATCTGCAGTCCACTCTGGGAAAGAGCGACATTTGGTTTCCATATAAAAAAGTATATTTCTTTAAATGTACAATTAAAAAAAAATGCTTATGCATATTATTTAATATATAAGATGTGACCCTGAACTGGTTACAAAAAAAACCAAACAGTTGGATTTAAGAAACATGCAATAAATGTCACCATTAAATGTCACAGTTTATGACCTTCAAATAGTGTTCTGCTCACCACAGTTTCACCAGTATTGAAATAAGAATCTTGAATGTTCCTAACATATTCCTGCCCTCGTGTCTGAAGCAAAAACTCACACCTAAAGGAAAACAGTTATAATGAGACAGTTGCATTAACATAATTGTTATAAAACACAGATCAAAAAACTTATGTTACCATAGAATAAATGTTCTGTTTTGCATTCGCAACCATACAACTGAGTAAATTAAATCAACCAAAAATTTGTAAAAATTTTGCCAACGATATAGTTTGAGGGAGTTATGGTGTAATAAGTCAAATTATGACTAAAATAATCATTTAATACGTAACCTATAGTGTTTTCTGAAACCAAATAGAAAGCAGATAATTTGTTCTAATGGCACACTAAGGTGTACCTGGGTTGACCCCCCATGTCTCTGTGTGTGTGTGTGTGTTTCCACTGGGTGCTCTGATTTAATCCCACACTGCAAAGACGTGTTCCAGGTTAACGGCTCACTGGAAACTACCTGGTGTGTGTGTGTGTGTGTGTGTGTGTGTGTGTGTGTGTGTGTGTGTGAGAACTGGGGGGGTGGGGTTTAAAAATCATCAGTCAATGACCAATGAATGACCAGCGCTGGCAAACCTGCCATCAGTTTGTGCTGTAAGTTTGTTACCGTGGAAACCACTTGGCGTGCTCCTGCCATGGATCATCCCCAGGTTCCCAGTTCCTCAGGCTGCCATCACAGTAGAAGCATTTTACATTGTCTCCGTGCCCTGGCAACATCGAGAACCGTTAGTTTCCGCTTTGCAGGATGTTCACCCAGAACATCACAACCCACATTCCCAACTGGCGGTCAAACTGCAAGGAATAAATAGTGGCTTTAGCTCAGACTTTTAACAGACTGCTCTTTCTACCAGTTTCACCAAGAATGGAATGATTTGGGTGCGGCAACACAAGCAAGTATTAACCAAAGTTTAAAGTTGTATGGAATGAGTCGGCATTGTTACCCTTATCACTGAACAGTAAATACCTGCATAGTCCTCATCCAGAATATTCTCTGTTTTTTTCCACGGCACTTTTCTCACACTGAGTGCAGCATCACCCTTGAAACAAATGTTCATAGTTGTATTTCTCTGTATTTTCAGGCACCGTTACAGCGCCCAGCTGAACCTTAATTCTAACCACCGATGTCTCGGAGACCAAAACAAGCAAAAGCGGCTCCAGTTACATCCAGATTCTTCTAGCCACAACTACATGACTCTGCACGTCTATTGTTGGACCTCTGGCACAAACCTATTATAATATTTCACTGTGGTTTCCATCTGTCCCACCGACGATGAATCGCCAACGAGATTGCATCGTCTGCCATTTGTAACATTTTAATCCCTAAAATACATATATTAGCATAATGATCGCTCTAAATGACACAATAGGACATTAACATCTATTCTTCACATCTCTTCAGCTGACGTCATTGTCAAAGAGGATGTTCAGTGGTGGTTAACGTTCTAACCCGTATCCATTTAAATGGCGGGGCATTTTACTAGAGTAACCCGGGAAATGTACTACGGTAAAGGGCATCACAGCAGGAGTGGGATTCAAATCAGAAACGTTCACATTACAGGAAAACTGTCCTGACCGATAAACTAATAGAGGCTCTTAAAAGCAAGTTAGCTTACCGCTGTAAAAGAAACCAGCTCTTGCGAGAACATCTGGTTGAACAGAGGAACCGGTGGGCCAGTTGTGAAAAGTTGTAATCCGAGCCTCCTCTGCCCCCATCTCTGGGTACGCCGCTTGTCCTGCGAGAACCTGGTCGTCCACCGTCATTCTCTGGATCTGACTCAGCAGCTGTCCGTCCACGGAGTCAGAAGATCCCAGAGTGGCAACACGCTGGATATTTCCCACATCCCTGCCCAGCACGAAGCTACACGTGGGGAAGTGTCTCCTGTGCTCCCCGAGTGGGCTGTCCCCACGAACCCAGTACCTCAGTACCCCACCGCAGCAGAAACACTGCACCTTATCTCCCGGTCCAAGAAAGAAGAAGCCTGCTTTGGCCAGGTCTGCGGGGGTCACCGGAGCGTCGCTGGGCCAGTTTTGGAAAGTCTTCATTCTCTCCTCTTCACTCCTCATCCTGGGCTCCACCAGAATCAACATGAACAGGTTCCAGTTGTCGGACATGCTGGGGGTAACGATGCTCTGGTTTCCCACCGATCGCGCGCCGCTCATCTGCACTGGTTTCCATTGCCGACCGCGTGGCTGCAGAGCAAACGGACCGCTGCTCGTATATATAGAAGCGCAGCAGCCTCAGCGTGTGAACTAATCGGCCTTCCAGAACACTCGGCTGACTCAATCCCACACCCGAGCTTTCAATGGCACGATCACAATAACTGGTTCAACTGCAGTTCCCAAACAAACAATCTCTGGTTGACCTTTCAGCTGGGGGGAAAAAAGTAGCAACTTGTAACGCCAAAGCCGAAGCTGCGGTGCATTGAAAACTTTATCAGTGCGTTGTTTTCCCACGAAATATCGATCCCCCGACATTTACTTTTGTGCGTGGTTACTTCACGTTCTAAATAAACCCACTGCTCAGTTCCGAAACGTTCTGTCTGGTTTACCTGCATTTTCATCACAGTACAGTGACATCAAGCGGGGATGGTTGGAAATTCAGCATTTCGGACATCGGTGCCGTTTAAACAGGAATCCACATTAAACTGGACTAAACTTTGAAAGGTTTCTTGCAAAGAGTAAAGTGAGACAAGTTTTTCTGGCAGTTTAGAAAAAAAGAAGCTTTCAGTCATGTTCTGTGTGGAATGTGGGCCCACGAGGACAGTCCCTTACACCGTGTCACGCTGAGACGCAACGATTAAAACGTATTCGTTGCTAAGTGCGGCGGGGGTTGTCGGAGCTGCGTGGAACAGTGCAGACACGATCTACGCGCTGATCTTCGCCAAAAGGCCGAGAAGCCAAAGAACCAGAAACTATCGGCGAACAAACTGTCAAATTTGACCACAAACCGAGTAACTGTTTCACGGCGCGCGCGGCCACCTTTTAAGGAGCCGGTGGCCGATGACGTCAATCCCTCGCGAGCAGAGCCCGGATGGAGCTGCCATAGGGGGAAGTGCGCCGGGCTGCACAATAACTGAGCAGGTCTGTTGAAGTGGAAAAAGAAAAGCAAGAAAAACAGAAAGAGGGCTCTAAAATTAAATTGTGAAAAATATAACAAGTATTAAAATCCCTCCGATCCAGACTGGTTTCCTCCGAAGCGGAATCTTTTGAAATCCGGTGGAGCGGAGAGAGAATTTAAACAGTGGAACTTGTGCTGAGGGGATACGTGCTGTGAAAAAAATAAATAAATAATTAAAAAAAAAAGCTGGTGTGGAAAGAGAAGGAAACACGGTGGCTGACTCTCCACTGCAGTCCACTCCGGTCTAGGGGCTTGCTTCATGAATTATGTCCGCCACCAGCGTTGACCCTCAGGTAGGCAGCACGGGAAGCGCCGGCGGTTCCACGCCAGCTGGGCGCCCGCTGTGTGAAAGGCCTTCCCCGTGCTCTGTGTCGCGGGGAAGGCGGCGCGCGTCCCTGCGATGCGGGCACCCGGGCGGCGCGGCTAGCTTTCCGGCTAACGCGGCAGAGCTAACTCGTTTACACGACGCTCTCGGCCTGCCTGAGAACGTTAACGCGGCCGGCCACCACGAAGCAGGACGGTAAAGCTGCCTTTAGCGACGGGCCACTTTATTGTTCACCTCACCGCAGACGTGTTGTTTGTGTCGTTCTTTTAGTGCAAACGCGAACCAGGTGTTTGTCGCTTTGATTCTCCTCAGACGTGGTCTTGGTGGTGCTGGAAACGGCCCTAGCATAGCAGGCTAGCTACCTGCGTTCGCTCAACTAGTACTAGTTAGCGAAGGTGTGTGCTCATCCTTCGCCTTTTTTTTAGTACTGCTTGTCCCTTTACGGTAATAATGGTAGTTAGACTAAGTATCCGAGCAGCCAGAGGAGTTGTGTGTTAACTGTGTAAAATCGCTTTCTCTCCCTGTTGTTTATAGTCCAAACAACGACGTATGGAAATGTTTTATATGACAAGGTAAAGGGAGCGGTTGTATGTGAGCACTGATGTGTATTAATGTGTCCTGATGTCTGTTTTTCTGTGCACATGGTGTCCTTTTCCACGGCAATTCAGAGATCAAAAGCACAGGCTTCCAAAGGTAAGACGACCGGCAACCTGTGGTCTTCCATACCCCTGACAGACTTGTGTTCTTTCCTCTAATATCGCTGACAAAGTTGTTGTTTTTAGTATCGTCGATCAAAATTTACTTCGATTTTATATATTGTAGAGCTTTCTTCTAATCTCACTGGTAAGGCTGGTCCTTTAAAATCACCAAATTTGATGTTTGTACTGATGGAGCCATTTCTTTCCCCCTCTTGACTTCACTGTATGTTCTATTTGAAGTTGTTACGGGCAGAGATTTTTCACACATGGCAATAAACACATTTTTGTTGGGACGAGGGAAATCAGTAAGAGGTGGTTTGTGTTATTTATCCAGCAAATGAGTGTGTTTTTCTTAAGTACCTGCATATTAAATATTACTTTTCTAGTGATTCTGCCAATCTGTTGGTATCTAAGAATTGCCCATGACTGCTTCTAGTAGTTACTCCATTCTTAAACTGGTTAAGTTAAAATAGAAAAACAAATAAACACAGTGGTTTACATTCCTGACTCTGCCAAGGCCTTGCTTGAACAATATAAATTTTAAAAGTGAAATTTTACTCAGAATAGGCTGAATCTGTTTTTTCTTTGTATTAGCCAAGCCATCCTGCTTTTTCCCTTGGTCAAGTGAGATATGAGGAAGATAACTATGTCTTTTTAAAACTTTATTTTTTCAATTCTAATTTAATTTATGCCAAACCAAATCTCCAACATTAACGGGGGGAAATTTCTACCGAAATAGACAGCTAACCTGTTTTTTTAATGCTTCTAAATATATCATCAAAACACTAGTAATTGCAGGATAGACAAAAACCCTTTTTAACATCTTTTCAGGCAAGCTTTAGAATTTCTTATTTTGGTTAGCTACATTTTTTTAAATGACTGTTTTAAAACAGTTGTCATGACATGACAGTGACTCCTTGGTTGTGAAGTGGGTGTACGTATGTGAAGCGATTTTCAGCCAGGGGTCACACTGAGAGACACATGGACAATGACTCGTGATACCTGTGACTGAAAAATGTGAAAGTGTTGTTCACTCTGTCACATGTGGCCAGATCAAGTGAGGTGCTTGCAGGGAGCTCCTGGAACTTTTGTACATTTGTTGTGATATTGAATGTCTGCTTAAACAGCTTGCACTACGTTAGAAACGGGAGAACGAAAGAATGAACGATCTTCTGAAAATGTCATGCTCTTAAAACTTTTCCGCTGAACTTATGAAACATCTTTAGACCGTTTTTTTTGTGCACTTGATGTAGTCATGACTGACTTCAGAAGTGACTTTCTCTGCCATATTGTTTCTCTTTTCAGTGCAAAATGGTTCACTTCATCAGAAGGAAACAGTTCACGACAGCGATTTTGAACCATACCTTACAGGCCAGTCCACTCAGGTGAGTATTTAGGTTGACCTTTCTGAGAAATGGCTCAAAACAAGGCTTAGTTTTAACCTGTAGCTTCTGTAGAGATTCGGTAACTCTGATTATGGAAGCCTTATGGATGTACCATAGAGGGAGGCAGATGGTTTCACAGGGACCATGATGAACTTAGACTAAACTTGGTTGTAATGCAGGTGTTCCTTTAGAATATAATCGTGCATTGCTCAACTACTCCACTGACGGTTTGTGGCAAAACTGGCAGCTAGCTAGAATTTAATATCTTTTGTTGGGTTAAAGGTATTGCTGCTTTTCACGTTTGAAGGTGCAGAGATGAAAGAGCACAACCTTTAGACAGATCACTTGCACACCAGAGCTTTATTCCTCAGGGACAATTAGTCCTGAGTTTCTGCTCTTCAGGTTGCTGCTCACAGAATCACGCCAAAGCCGACAGTGATTGAATTTCAGTTTATTACTGTCGCAAACATTTTTACGTTACTTTTGTAAAACAGTAGCAACAGAACAAGTTACGCTATCTGCTCTTTCCAGTATCTACCTTCCTGAAAGGTGACGTGGTTGGTCTACTGGAAATTTCTATTGTTGTATGGCAGTGGTCACCACTCGTGAATATTCGTTCACTGATCCCACAGCCCTACTGGAATTTCCTTTTAAAAGTGATGTCCACAAGATTTCCCATAATTGTTGTGGGAGTAGGAGTGTAAGGGATTTGTCATAATTGATGACTGCAGCAAAGATTATTCATTACAACATTTGAGTTTACTTTCTGTCATGTATTTTTAGTGAGTTATATTTATCTTGGAATTTAAAACTAGAAAATATTGTGTGCCTTATTTATTAGTGAGTTTTCTATTGATGGTGCATTTAAGAATTATTGAACTAATGATGCCTTGTCTCTGGGTGGGTGGTACGTGTCACCTTGTAAAAGGACAAACAAATCATTTTGTGTAAACACATCAGTACTAAAACGTGGTCTGACCTTATGTGGTATATAGCTGCTGGGTGCTGGCTACTTTTTTTTTTTAAAAAAATTCTTTTTTTTCTTCTTTTGAACAGTGGGGTTAGTGCTGGCAATGAGGTGACAGCGGTGGCCCTTAATCACTGCTGGTCTTAGCTGACTGCGTTCAGAGGCTTTAGGTAGCTTGCACTCCTTGTTAAGCAAAAAACTCGATATCCAGTCTCAAGTGTCCAATAATCTTCTGTTTTAGGCTCCTGCTTTATTCATAACCCAGTCGACAGTATTCTGGTATAAATGTGTATTTAAGTTGAGTCATTGTACCCTTTGTTTCTTCATCTTATGTCTCTACAGTAGTTAAGCCATAAAGCGGTTGTTCTCGTCCTCCTGCATGTGCTGCTAGTAAAATTTAACCGTCGTCCGTTAAGGAAATTTTGTACTCTTTGAGCAATGTCTTCCTGGTCCCGTGTGCTTTTTCACTTAGACTTGTAAATCCCAGCAGAATTTGAGTGACGCAAGATGACGGCAGCGCTATTTACAATGAAACAAACTGCAGAGTTGCCATTGAGGGAATGTTAGATGTTTTGCAGGTTTTTGTGAGTATAAAGTTGTCCAAATGAAGCACTGTTTTAGCCCAGTATGTACCAGTTCACCATTTAGTAACACGGTCCACTGTAAATTGTGCGGTAACTTAGCCGTTGCTTTGCGTTTTGCCCTAGGTTGTGTTAAAATTTTGACCGTAAAACATCAGTAGACGGTTGTGGAGTACGAGTTTAGGGGCGGTGAGTCTATTTGTGGACGCACGTTAACGTTCACCTTCGATACCACCGCCACTGCAGCTCTTTAAAGAGAAGCTGAATTTATGGTGAAGCTGAACAGGTATATGAATTGTACGCGCACTCGTAAAATGCAGTCAGTTTTGCTATAACTGGTTTTATTTACACCTCTTGGGTATAAAATGCCAAATAAATAAATAAAGGAATGCAGTTTACATAACGTAAACTTCTTGTTTGATTTAGGAATAAAGACATCCAGCTTCAGTAATTGCAGATGAAGATGCGAACCTCAGACATGCGATGCTCAGTTGTCTTATTTTATTCGGGGGATGTCTGAGGCATTACCCTGTTTGTGTTTTATGTTTACTTTTGATGTGCTGTATTAGAGTCAAATATGGTTGGCCAAGGTGATAAGTGTAAAGAAGCTGTCTGCTAGCCCAGGTGGAGACTGAGAGAGAATGGCTGTAATACCAAACCAGTAGTTGTATGCTGTAAAGTTCTTTGAAAAACAGATGAAGGAAAATTGCATCACATATTTGTGAATTACCGTAATGCACCGCCAGACTCAATTGTCCAAAAGTGTCATGTTGCAGGAACAAGCTTTCTAGTTCTTTGATCATTTCCATGTGAGTGGTCATTTATTTGCACCACTTTTTGTTGTAGGTTTTGTCTGTGAGGTTTTTTCTGGGTGTTTACTGTGCTTCACGTGCTGCTCCCCTAAGCCCCCCCCCCCCCTATTAAAATTGCTTATAATGTCAGGATTTGGAATAATGTGATGTCGTGTAGAAATCCAATTCTGTCCGTTTGACAGAACTTAAGTATACCTGTTTGTTTTGGTCAGAGCTGAGCATGTAATTGTTTAAGGTTGTGTTTGATTATGCATGTTTTACTTTGCAGAGTAACAGCTATCAGTCCATGACTGACCCTTACCTGTCCAGTTACTACGCCCCATCTATTAGTTTCCCATACCCTCTCAGCGAGGCACCATGGTCCACTGGTGGAGATCCTCCCATCCCTTACCTGACTCCCTATGGACCTTTGAGCAATGGAGACCACCATTTTATGCACGATACAGTTTTTGGACAGCCAGGGGGGCTGGGTAGTAACATCTATCCACACAGGTTTAATTTCTTCCCTGAGAACCCTGCGTTCTCCACCTGGGGTCCCAGTGGGTCTCAGGGCCAGCAAACTCAGAGCTCAGCCTACGGCAGCAGCTACAGCTACCCGCCCAGTTCCCTGGGTGGCACTCTGGTAGATGGGCAGACAGGATTTCACAATGACACTTTAAACAAGGCCCCAGGTATGAACAGCATAGAGCAAGGCATGTTGGGACTTAAGATCGGGGGCGACGTGACCAGCTCAGCTGTGAAGGCAGTGGGCTCGGTGATCGGTGGCTCTGTGGTGGGCAACGGAAATGCCACCATTGGTATGCCGCCCGCCAAACCTGCCTCCTGGGCGGCCATTGCCAGCAAACCGGCCAAGTCACAGCTCAAGACCAAGGTTAAGCCCGGGTCGGCGCTGCCAGGCGGAGCTCTGCCGCCACCGCCCATCAAACACAACATGGACATTGGAACCTGGGACAACAAGGGCCCTGTTGGCAAAGGGGCTCCACCAATACAGCTGCCTCCCCACCCCCACCAGCAGCCCCTCCAGTCACCGCAGTCGCTGGCACAGCAACAGATGCAAGTGGGGGCCATGCCCCCCCCACTCCAGCCGCCACTGCAGGGCTACCACAACCACAGTCAGGCCCCACCCCCACAGTCCCGCTGGGTCGCCCCTCGTAGCCGCAACCTGGGGTACGGCCAAGCTGGCAGCACCGACAGCAGCGCCTCCTCCAGCGGTAGCAACGGTGGCCCTGCTGCCTGTGTCCTCGGCCCCAGCGGGGATTCGCATCCGGTCCTCGAGAAGCTCAGGGCCGCCCACAGCTACAACCCCAAGGACTTTGACTGGAACATAAAGGTGGGCCGTGTGTTCATTATCAAGAGCTACTCGGAGGACGACATCCATCGCTCCATCAAGTACTCCATCTGGTGTAGTACAGAGCACGGCAACAAGCGGCTGGACGCCGCCTTCCGGGCCATGAACGCCAAGGGCCCGGTCTATCTACTGTTCAGCGTCAACGGCAGCGGCCACTTCTGCGGCGTGGCCGAGATGCGCTCGCCCGTGGACTACGGCACCAGCGCTGGGGTGTGGGCACAGGACAAGTGGAAAGGCAAATTTGACGTTAACTGGCTCTTTGTTAAGGACGTGCCCAACAGCCAGCTACGACACATCCGTCTAGAGAACAACGACAACAAGCCGGTCACTAACTCCCGGGACACGCAGGAGGTGCCTCTGGAGAAGGCCAAGCAAGTGCTCAAAATTATCGCCACTTACAAACATACCACGTCCATCTTCGATGACTTTTCTCATTATGAGAAGCGGCAAGAGGAGGAGGAGGTGGTTCGCAAGGTAACTACACTTCCCACGAACCCTCAGCTGTAGGCTGCACTGGCTGTTGTTTGAAATGTTGTTTTGTCAGTGCAGTTTTTTTTTCTTGTTTTGTTTTGTTTAATTTTAACACCTTGAGATCTGAATAGGCACTATTATGTATACGTGATGCACGGCAAAACACTGGTTTCTAGGGGATTAATGTGCTGTAAATGTGATAGCGAGTGATATGTTCTTTTATGTAGGAGGTATTGTTCTCCTCCGTTTCCCGTTAAGAAAGCTGCTTTGCTCCTTTAAGTATCCGTCCACGTTACTTTGTAATCGGACGCCTTCCTGTATACAGCGTTGCGGCGAACGCTGAGTCACAGCATCGCGTCCATTACCGATCCCGCAAATATTTCTGCCTGCGCAAGTCACTTCAGTCCAAACGTGCCGCCTTTGAGGAGGGGGACGTTGTTTTCTGGGGTAGTCAAATTAGAAAGACGTGTCTTAATCCCATTTTACACCGCTGATGCTGGAGCTTGCACGGCGCCAAGGCTCGATCCGTACACCGCGGCGAAGTCGACCTTTTGTCAGAAACTTGACTTCACGCTTGTTCCAATGTTCTGGTTCAGTGTTTCCTCACGTTGTGAGTCTGACGTGTCTGAGTGGGAGTCCAGTGACTGAGTTTATCTGCTTGCTTCTCTTGGTTGATAGAACTTCGATCCAGCTCCCATCCAGAACCGTTCGCGACTGGATCAGGTAACGTACCAGCCTTCGGAGAGCCTCCGTGGAAACGGTCCTTAACAATGGGACACAAATGAAAACCAACTATGTCGTGTCTGTATTTTTTTTTTTTTTTTTTAAAGGGGCGTAATTTGATGTAAGGTTTTGAAATACAGCAAAGCTTTGCAAGCCTCTGCTCTCCATTTTTCTCCAGGAACTTTCTACACATTGAGACAATTATCTGCATGCCAATAAACATCGTGTCAGTTTTGTGTCATGCCCTTTCTTATGTAAGGCTTTGGTTTATTTAGTACCGTTTTGTTGGGATTATAATTGCTCTAAGTGAGGGAGAGGAAGGGAGTGTTGAGGAATTGTGTGTAATGTTCTGCCTGAGATGTACATGCATAATGATGTCATTTATCTCATCTTTTTCTCCCTCCAACTCATCCTCCAGGAACGCCAAAATCGAAGTAAGCAATAGAAGACAACATTCTTGGCTCTACTAACAGTCATAACAGAACTTGCTTTTGATTCAAGTACAAAGAAAAATGCTAAAACTATTTTTTAAATCCTGGTGATTCTAGCCAGTGTTGAGACTTAAGCTTTCTGCTCCAGGTACCTCTCTTGTGCAGGGATTACAAGCTGGTATGTGTATCGAGTAGCTGCAGAATTTCATTTTATTTGTTCTTCGGTCTTTTTATTCGGATTTGATCCCCCCCCCCCATTTCTCGCTCCTTCCCACTTTAAATCAGAGCCGCCGCCGCGGTAGTTTTGCCCGTTTTCTCGAGACTGCTCGCCGGGTCCTCCAGCAGGGGGCGCGCGAGCTTTGTGTGGCGACGCCGGCACGGGAGCACCGAAAAGAATGCTAATAATTTGGGTGTAAAATGCTATTTTTCATAAATGTATTTTTTGCATATTATTGTAAAATCTGAAGGTGAAAACGATATTGGTTTATTTTTTGAGGAATTTATGAGATCTCAAACGACTGACCATTATCACTGCTCAAATTATTGAAGTGTGTCCTCAGTTTTTGATCCACTTTGCAGTTACAGTTCCAATGTCCCTCTTCACCATCGTTGCTTAAACTAGTACATATTTATCACTAAAAGCGCTATACGTATTTAAACTAATCTGCGTAAAAATGTAGCATTCGCTGCTTTTAAAGTTGAAATGTATGCTTTTAAATTAGAAGTATGTGATGTAATTGCCATGTTTGACTGTATTTATGTTTTGGAGTCAATTTCACCTGTCATTTTCATTGCCTTTTGGTGTCTTCTCTTAATAGCTTTTTAAAAATAAACCTTTCAGTTGTTATCTGTAATGCTAAGCTTTAACGTAGAGCATATAGTCATGGAAGAAGCCTCAAACGTGTAACCTAAAGTTGATGTTACCTATTTACTGTCGAGGATGAAAAGTAGAAAAGGGTGGTTTCTGTGTGAGTAAAATGCTGTATGTTCTTTTTGGAATGAGGGAACCTTTTGTATTAAAAAGAAATATGGCACTAGGCTGCTGACTGGAATTCTACATTAAAAGACAAAGGAATCTACCCTGAGAGACTAAATAAATTATATGGAATATGCATTGTAAACGTTTTAATGGTTTTCTTGTGCTTCAGTATAACCGTCGGGGCGGTTTTGGGTAGGAGCTGCACGACCAAACTTCTGTCAGAAGGTTGCGGATTGAGCAGAACAGGCTGCTGTGCCCTTGAGCAAAGCACCGGTCCTGAGGTTCGCGGGTCAATGTTCTCTCACCGACGGTTTGAGCCCTCAGCCGGTTTCCTGATCTCCTCAGCGGTTTGAATCATTAGTGCTCTGCAAATTTTATGCATCTTTGAATGTTTTGCAAAACCGATTTGTTTCCTTGCTTGTGCAAAAATGTTTGTGCCCTTCATATCGCTGTATAAAATTCAGGCACCTTCCATACTGGCTATACTGCAAGTCTTGTTTTTTTTNTTTTTTTTTTTTTTTTTTTTTTTTTTTTTTTTTTTTTTTTTTTTTTTAAGTATCTCCTGTTGTTCATGTTTATATCCTTGTTACAAACTGCATCTGATTTTTGTGCTGGACAATAGTTTGAGTGATTGCCCCAGTATCTTTTTTTTTTTTTTTTTTTTTAAATTGGGGGAAACGGATATCTTTGCCCTTTGTCTGCCTTTATATGGTGGGCCAGTTTTAGAGTATTTTTTAAGTCTCAGTGAAGAGGTACAGTTAACATTATAACATGTAAAACTATCTGAATGCAGAAGTAGTTTGTTTTAGGGGAAAAATGTAGACCTACATCCTGTAGGCCTCACTAAGCCATTGTGCAAGTTATTTGGCTTTGCATGATACCAATTGTATATTTCCCAACCCTGATTTTTTTTTTTTTGTTTTGTTTTGTTTTTTTTTTTTTTTTTTTTTTAAAGCAACTGCATATTCCTGCTAGCTGAGTTCTGGTTTTGAGGGGAGTTCCTTGCTGTCTTTTGAGAGTAGAAGCATGAAACGGCCAGAGTGTCGCTCCGCTACAGGAAAAAATGCACGTGCTGTTTAACGGGGGGGGGGGGGGGGGGGTCGCAACCTTAGGAGGCTGTAGGCNNGGGGGGGGGGGGGGGAGGGGGTCGCAACCTTAGGAGGCTGTAGGCTACTTTATTGGTTTCCAGAAAATGTTAACACAAAAGGACCTCAATTTATGAATAATAAAGATTGCTCTAATTTAGCCTTGTAACGGACCACTTTTACTGCAAGTGGTTATAAGCCTGTAAGGTGGAAAAGCATTGGATTTATTTTTTCCTGTTTTAGAAGAATTTAAGCCTTAATAAATGAAATTATTTAGCAAGCAGTGTCTTCTGGATCCTTTATTGCACGTGGCCATAAATATTTCATTCTGCTTTAGTGACTGTAGTTGTTCCTGGTGCCTCCTAGTTGAGGGTTTTAACTGTCAGCTTGACGCGGTCTGTGGTGTCTGTCTTCTTGATCCAGACGACAGAAAATTCCCTTTTCGTTTAACTGGAACGTTTTGTGTCTGTGATGCTTTCGCACAGTTTCCCTCTAGATGTCGCTCCTGTTGTAATAAAAGGCTTCGTTTTTTCCGGCGGATGTGTGTGCAGGTTTTCCTTGGAAAAACGCGATCGATTCCCAGCGATCGCAGGTGCCGCGCGGCCGCGATCGTTGGTCCCGAGCAACGTTTTATATCTGCGCTTCTCAAAACGGCGTCTTTTATTTTTCCACCTGTTGCTGTGTGCGGCGACTGAGGAGAGCTATCCGTGGTGCTGAGTCCTGTTTTATTTCTTTTCCTGGAAATGGCCATCTTCTCCGGCTCAAAGTGTTTAGAAGTTACCAGAAAGAATGAGCGCGCTGGATCAGTGTGTCGCTCTGTTATATTTACTGCTCTTTAGACCATAAACGCACCTAATAAAATCATTCGCGGGGGGCAGAAGAACAATGTTCATCACTTTTTGCGCTCCAGGTGCCTTCGACTGACCGACTTTTGATATTAGCGGAGTAGCACCGCTTTTAACTATTCATCTCGAGATGTATTTGAAGACCGAGCAGAAGGTGTGAGGAGGACTGGAGAAGGGAGGCCGGACTGTGGCGCAGCGCCCATCGATCCCCTCCAGGACGACGGGAAAAAAACTGCTCTCGGGTGTATTAACCTTCCGTTTTTGCTTATCTTTAGGGGTCCAAACGTTGCCTCGCAAGATCAATAAGTAATAAGCGATAAAGAAACAACCGGGTGTCGGTTTAAGCTGCCGTTGGGGCAACGTGCGCTCCTGCCGATCTTTCTGACACCCAATTTACACCTTTTTTAAGGTATTTACGTCCCTTAAACGTCCACGTCGCTCTAATGAATTTCTTATTTTTCAAACGCTGTTGCTACACAAACTAGTTCTCTTTCACTTTGTGAAGGAGCTGCGGGGACCGTTTGGTCGTTTTCAAACGTTCCAGTCGAGCCGTTAAGGTCCAAAGTTCATGTGCACAGTTTGGAAAATATATTATTGACACCGTGTTAAAGTAAATCGATGCGGGGCCGAAAATGTTGCGTTAAAATACTTTCCCCAAAATTCCCGACAGAAGGTTTAAGTTTTAATGATTTGAGGGGATAATTGGCAGTTGAATTGTTCAATTTTGGGAGTGAATATGTACCTTCAGTGACTCTTTATACCTCTTTTTCACCAGAGCACGACGTTAAACGGCCCAATAAGCAGTTTAAACGGTGATGAAGGAGCCGCTTTTATTACGGAGGACATTTTTAAAGCGGCTGTGATTGTTACCCGGGTGGAAAAATGCCGGAGGTTTATTAGGACGGTCAGGCGCTTCGCCCTGACGTTGAATCGTGGTTTATTGGTGTAACTGAGAAGGTAAATATCTGTACCTGGCAGCAAATGACAAAGGGCGGTTCCAGACCTCAGACACCGGAAAGCTGGAGACCAACTGCTGAATTTCTGGAAAATGTATTTTAAATGGCCACTTGGAATAAACCGATCGACCCTAACTGGGACTCAACCATCTGCTCTGGGCTTCAAATTTCAACAGTTCCTTTAAGTTTTTCGTAAATGTCATTGCAGAGTGAAAATCGGGTAACGTTCTGACCCACCTCCTGCGATGGACGTGTAGACGGTTAATTTCCCTGCGGTGGTTAAAAATCACGGTTTTACTGAATTTGTGCTGACAATTTGTGTCATTCTGATTGATTTAATGGTGTGGGCGGCATGTCTGCGGCCTGCTGTTTGCAACAAAATCACACAAACAATGCTGTGATGGACAATTTATTAAACTCAACCTCTTACAAGTCATCTGCAAAGATATCGATCTGTTTGAGAAGCTGTACTTACCAGACAGAAATTAACGGCCAGGAAATATATTCCATCAAATAGGCCCGACAGCAAATAACTGCTGAGAAATGTGCATATTTACAGTAATCGAAACCTGGATTTGCGAATACACTCAATTCCTGGCATCTACTGCGCTCCTAGAAGCATTCGTTCAAATCCACCCATAATAAATTTAAACCGGTGAGATTTTTAGGGGAAATGCGACAGTCACAGTCACACTGGCCGGTTTTTCCCCTCTTTTCAGCGTCTCCTGCACACAATTCAATGGTTTTTGCAAACAATTGTCTATTTTTAGTTTTCTTCCCTTCTTATAAAATTTAATTCCACCCGATCAGATCAGTTTTTGCTGGAAGCTTCAGTTTCTTTTAAATGCTTCTTGCTTAAATCGGATCGATTCGAATTAGCGGTTAACTAGGTTTTTATCTTTCTCTCATTACCTCTTTCGGGGTTGACAGGATGGACGGTTTTATTTAACGTTTCTTCGCATGGAACAACGCAGGCAAAGGTCTCACTTGAAAGGTTCTTAAGGTGCACAACCGCAGAAGGTGGAATGGCAGCTGCACGTCAAAATAAGACCAATTGGTTCCTATCAAGGGTCCAAAAATGGACCGTTAAAAGGAACAGTTAAACATCTAAATGGTGGCCCCACATCCAGCCGTCCAGTTTTACACCCTTTTGTAAATTCAGCACCTTTTTTGTTTACCTTAGCAGTTAATTCCACTGTGTAGAAACATGAAGTACAACAGCGTCACGGGGGGGGGGGGGCGTTCAAATATTTTCCCAACAGTCAAAATACCTTCAGTTAATTTTTAATAAAACAGGTACCGTTTCACCGCTTTTGTCGCGCTCTTCCAAAGGCGTCCATAGGTGGCGCTGATAAAAATACAAGTCATAGACATTTTTTTCCTACGGAATTTACCCAGGCTAACGTACCGTTTTCCACGGCTGTTGATATTTTAATATATTTACTGAATGCACGTGTTTAATACTTTATTAATTCTTTCCTCGTGCGCAACGGTCGCGATCCTCGCGCCTCACGCAAAATCTGTGCCGTTGAATCATCTCCAGCTGTACGAACATGTATGTGAAGCAGGTTTAAGACCAAAGGAAGATGATTTACACAAAGTCAGGATGTCGTGCGCACATTTTTACCCCAGTTGCCCCCCCCCCCCATCAATATGTAAGTACGCAGTTTGGTTTTACTCAAACGGCCCTTGTAACGGTCAAACACTGTACTGCGCAGTAAAGGCTGTTCCCTGTTTTAAAAAAAAAAAAACTGTAAATCCTACAGACACAACAGCCGAACGGCCGACGTTTCTGCGGAGCTTCTCGTTAGGCCCCGCGCGCCAGGCGCCATTTCCCCGCCATCCGGGCTCAACGGATCAACTCGGAGCGCAAGTTTCGTTCACATTAAAACGCCAAGTTTAGAAGAGCACGCAGAGGCCGGAAAAGACCACCTAATATTATTATTTCGTCATCAGTGGGAAGCAACCGCAGTTAAAGCGCGCGACCCCCCCTCCCCCGGCTGGTTCAGACTCTCCTCCAAACCGCAGCGGCTCACAGTCCTGACTGTGACCTTGCGCTGCTGACCTGCGTGGCCCGGAGGAGGTGAAGAAGCGCAGTTGTTGAGATGTTGTTGAGATGTTGAGATGTTGTTGAGATGTTGTTGAGATGTTGAGATTCCTCTCTTGGCATTCACCGCGTGCCTTAATTGTATGGACATTAAATCAAGGTCCGCTGTGAACACGAGGAGCGGCAACCCTGTGTGACACGCGCCCCCCCCCCACCACCGCTGCCCGACGTGCACGAGGGGGTCCAGCAGCACATCCCCGCACAAGTTTCCCCCCCAAAAAAATCACAGCTCGGCACACCGGGACATGATCCCCACCACCTGGCTCGGTCTCAAACGACTAGGCTCAGCTTAAGTGACAATAAATAAAGTGTGGATTTAAAACAGTTCAGCAAAACAGTTCAGAAATGAACGTTAAACAAAGCGGACAGAGTGGAGATCCCAGTGTTTAAAACGGCAAAACATTCCGAATTCCCCCCGATCGGATCGCCTCTATGTGGCAAATTCCCTAACCGATGTGCTCTCGACGTTCATAGGCAGTTTAAATTATTCTGAACAAGTAGATGACAGTGTTAAAAACGCACAAAACAATACAGCCCCCCCCCCCTCCAATTTTTAAACTAATCCAGCAAATCCACGTGAATAAATCCTGAAAACCGAGGCGGTAACGAATAGCTGATGCCTTGTAGCGGCGCAGTACTGCCGCCCCATGCAGCTGTGCAATATGGGTCTCAAAATGCCCCCGAATACATCTGCTGTGCTGGTGATTTTCCACGTTTGAAAACGACTTGCTTCAGTCGCCTTCCCGTCTTCATCTTCCGTCTTGAACCGAGCGAGGAGATGACTATAAAATCAACGGCTTTTAGAGAAGAAGAAAAAAAAAACGGTAAAGTGACCCACGGTAACAGTTGAGCAGATCTATCTGACTGGAGATGCATCAATTCCACTGTAAGAGCGAGGATGAGTTCCGTGGCGGAGCTGGACCGCAGCCTCTCCTCTTCTCCACGCAACCGTCCTCCTCCGGCTCGCCGGGGACGATCGTCGCTTCTCTTTCTGCGACCGTTTGCCGGCTACATAATTCTACGGCACAAAAGGACGACCAACCGCCCGTCTGTTATCTTCGGCCGTTTAGCGCACTTTCTTTTCCACAAAAAAAAGACGAAGAGAAATAACATGGCACCTAGTCTCTTTCTTTTTTCGCCGTGGTCTTTGGGAAAAAAAAATATATTCAAATCTCCGTCAGACCTCCAAAACACATCCTCCGCGTGCCTCCGTATTCTCTCCTCTCTAATCTCACTCCGACAGCGTCTATAAGGACTGGGATGTGTCCTTTTCGATTTATCCCTTTTTTATCTTGATCGTCCGAGGCAGCAGTTTTTGGTCCAGCCCTGGGTTTTTTTCAGCCCCCTCTGATCCAGTCTAGCGGATTAGAGCTCCTTCCCATCCCAGACACTCGCAGCCCTTCTGCTCATTGGGTTCAGCACAAGAGGATTACATTGGGACACAATGACGTCATGGCCTGGGCCCAAGTTCTCCCCCATTAACCAAATCCTCATCAGCAAGATGTCCTTGAAACCACGGGGACTGACATTCTGCAGATCATATGTAAGAACTACGCTGCTGCCCCAACTCACGCGCACAAATACAAAGATAAACAAATAAGTGTGTATAAAGCGCAAAACCTTTCGCCGCTGGTAGCAGCAGATATCCTATACCGTACGGCGCTGGGGAAAGGATTTTTTTTTTTTTTTTTTTTTAAATGTCGACGTGGAGAGAAAAGATTTTTTACATTTTTAGCATCACGGACCATTCGCGGTGTAGCTGCGAAATGCGGTGTTTCCAAATATTGATTTTACTCCTATAGCGTTCAATAAATCAGAATTTCATCCCCCCCTCAGACGCCCAGGTGAAGTTGTCAGGTGTAACGGTGGTGTTTTAAGAAAAATAAGTGCGATTGTAAACATACACAACGCCGGTGTAAAAATATGAACGCGAATAGTTATGAAAAATGAATATTGATCGAGTTAATGAACCTGATGTCTATTTCCTACCGATCAGGCGCCTCAATAGCTTTTAGTTCATTTGAATTAATTTCCAGCCACGGCGTGACGTCGGTTCTTTCCCACCCGGACTCGCCCGGGTCTTGAACACAGCGCGTTACGTGCTGGAGCGAATCCGCGCGGCTGGGTGCGCGACCTGCGCCACAGTCCACACCACGGCGCTAAGGACTTGCTTTGCTACCGCAAATCGGGCAAAAAAAATGTTGTTATGGTGAAAACTGATTTGTTTCAGGTTTCACGTGAGCAGGAAAGGTACGAAACTGAAATGACACGCAGCACCTGCGCCTCTATATGGTGTTAAATATTAGGGGTCAAACTGTGTTAATCGTGCGGGGTTTTAATGCGTTAACGCGCTCTTTGCATCCAGAGATCCCTTCGACCCACAGAAAACAAGTATTAAAATATAAATCACACGCCACTTGCTGAGGAATTCCCGTTATAGAGTAAAGGAGCCTCTTCGGGCTGTTTTTTTTTTTTTTTTTTAAATGTAATGTTGCAATAGTGTCGTGTTTTTACCATGTTTTTTCGCGGATCCCGGGATGGGACACCGTGTTTGTTCACAGCTGTCACTGTACCTCCACGTCAAAACTGCGGGCTTTTTGTTCCTCGGCTGCTCTTCGCTGTCCATGGTTTTGAACGCAGCGCGTGTTCCCACGCTCGTGGACGCGTATTGTTGCCCCGCACGTGAAACAATCCACGCTCTCCGCGCCCCCCGTCTGCGGGGTCTTTGTTCATTCAGCGCCCGATCGACGTCGCCTGGACCGCGAGCCTCGTCTTCGCGGGAGCGCGCACGCGATCGCGCGGCCTTCAGTCCCTGCGACCCGCTTCGCTTATTCCTGGGGGGGAATTTATCGCGCGGACTCGTCTGGAAACGTGTCTAATAAGACTGTTTCACTTTATATCTTCGCCCGGCGTTGCTGACGGTTTAAAGTCGTCAGTTAAATCGGTCGCGGCGTCATATATGCAAAGTTGGTTGAAATAAGTTACGTTTCGCTGCCGTTTGGAAATATGCGTCCAAGGTTTAGACACATTATGCACCATTCTGACCTCCGAGTTGCGCTGTAGTCGAAAGGCGCTTAAATCAAAGCAGAGCGGCTGAGAATGACCGGTGTTGGAGATACAAGATGTGAGAAACACCTCCAAGGTCTCCATGTAAGATGATAAATATGTGATGTGCGACATGCTATGACATAAGTCTGAATTAATTCATTGGGGGGGGGGGG
>UFQX01000398.1:47761-58751 GCA_900497675.1 Arapaima gigas | reverse complement strand
GGGGGGGGGGGGGGGGGGGGGGGGGGGGGGGGGGGGGGGGGGGGGGGGGGGGGGGGGGTTATCGTCACCGCATCTTTCTGCTGCTTCACCCGCATATGCAGCCATTGTTCTAGAAATTTGCAATCTGATAATAATAATAATAATAGAAAAAAGAAATGTTAGGAAAAGAGCAGTGGAATCAGGATAATAGTAAAGCGACGTGGTACTAAACACAAACATATTTTCAGGGGTACTTAACATTCAGCATTTCTGTCTAAAGCTGTGTTTCAGTTTGTGCCTGATGTTATTTTTTTTTAACCGGTTCACTTCAAGCGTACAGCCGGACGTACGTTTGCGAAAACGCTTTCTGTCCGGTCGGGAGAATTATATCCCGACCGCCGTGATAACCAACACAAGGAAAACCGAACAAATACCGAAAACATTTTTTTTTCCCTACGTAGGTCTATGCCAAAGGGAGTCCTAATTCTTTGTAAAACCTGAAGAATCCGGTAATCTGGAGCGCGCTATTGTAGCATGTGGAGGAACAGAGAGGTTTTGCGCATATCCTTCGGCCTCCTTTTTTTCTGTTTGCTCTGCACAGGACACTGGAACTATTTTCACTCCCAGTGTGAATCGGGCCATTCTGTTCAAATTTCATTTGAAGTTTGGGGGGGTTGTATGGTGGATTAAACCCCTCAGTAACATAAATATTTACTAACCCTCCCCACGAGGAATTCTATAGAAACCTATTGGTCTGCTTGTCATTCAGAAGCTTTGCATACAGCTGTGTTAACAGTTGGCGCGGGGCTGCCCTGTCGCGTCTCATCCTGCTGCCTCACGTCCGGGGTAATAGAATGTAAGCACTTAGCGCCGACGCTCTGCTGACTGGCGAGTTTGCAGGATGGCTTTATAATGCCTGGCTTTACCCAGCCGGAAAATTCTGTATCTCGAATTGGCGTGAAAGGTCACCTTTCAGAATCGAGCTCTGAGGTTTTGCAGCCAAAGATATTATTGTAAATAGCAGAAATAACTGTCAGTCAGACCAGGAAAAAAAAAAAAAAGGGTGAGGACAGAAAGTAAAACCTTGCTGGGGGCATCCGTGTCACCCGAGCTGTTAAACTGCCACGTGAACGATTTGAGCGCTTGCAGTTATCGAGATCAATAAGCGAACGGGTGGAGAAACGGTCACTTTGGGAAAACTGCCGACGCATTTTCACACACACGCACGCACACACACACACACACACACACAGCCTTTTTCTGAACTTCAGAGAAAGAAAAAAAAATCAAGAAGATATGTACCAAAAGAAATGTATAACCTGACATTTCCAGTGTGTATCCCTGTGAATCTTTATCGTCTGGTTACTCGGATTAATAAAACTAAGCAGAACGTGACAAGCGTGAAAACGTGCGCCCAGGAATTGCGCGCGTGACGGTCGTGCCCTCCAGGTGAGACAGCGGAAACACGGACCGGGAGCAGAAGGCAGGGATTTCGGGAAAGTTAAAGGCTCCCGAACCCCCCGTCTCTCTGCTGACATATTGGGGTCGGAGGAACACGATGCATCACAAATGAACTAACTCACGTTCCGCGGCTTTTGAATTCTTGGGATCCAGATGACTGCAGTGACGAGGTTTGCGTGAGTAAACGTTCCTAAAATAGTCCGCGGTACCTTAATTCTGCCTTATTTACTTTTAGATTTTAAAACGTTTCCTACCCTCAACATTTCGGTTCAGCAAAATGCATCGGGCCTCCGTCCAGAAGGAATCTACGCAATATGACCACCGATGGGCCAAGAGGAGAAAAGAAAGAAGGTTACGTGTGACAAAAATAATGTTTCAAATTTATTTTTGGTTTACGTGCGACTCAAGTCTGTGTTCCATTCATTTGCATACCTCTTAGGATTTTCATACATTTCAAATTCATGCTTTCAAGTTGGTAATTTTGCTCACCTAAGCATAAAGAAAATTAAATTTTCTATAGTAAAGCTCACGGGACTTCAGTAACTAGTGACGAACTATAAAATAAAGGCCTACGGCCGCCTTTAAGTCCGTGGTGCAAAGTGAGGGTCACAAAAAAGCACTTTTTCGGAAATCAGTATAAATTCAAAATGTTTTTGTCAGCCTGTCTGTATTTAGCATAACATGGGGTCAGTTTAATTTGTTTGGTTTGCTTCGGTACCTCGCAGGTCCTTTCTTTCGCTTGAAATCCGTGCCTCGATTTCTCACATATTTGCTTTTAATTTTGAAGGAACAGGGAACATTTGAAAAAGCAATTATTCTTCCCTATCATTGTTTACTGGAGAGGATGCTAAGAGATGGGTACAAGAGCTTTTTGTAATCGCGCACAGGCCGCAGCTCTGATGTTGTACCCTTGTAAGTGAGGAAGTTTAAACGCCGCCTTGGGTGCTAAAAGATGCCTGTTTTGTACGCAGACCCCTTTGTGGTCTCCCGGCCGTCGCGGGGATGCTCAGGACCGCTGCAGGGGGCGCAGACAATGGGCACGGCCTTCCTGTTGTATTACCGCGCACAATGTTTGGCCACATTTACCCGGCTGTATAAGAGTCTTACATAACATGCACGACGGTCAAAAATATAAACACCGGGGGTACTTTGCGGCTGGGCCGTCGACAAAAACAAAAACACGTTCCGAAAAGGCTACCTCAAGTCTCACTCCTTTTCTGTGCTCTTCTTTTTCTCCTTCTGTGTGAGAGTTGAGTCAGTATTATCCCTAGAAACACAGCCTCTGACCCTGAGCTTTGGCTGAAGAGAAAGAAACATCTTTCTAGAAGTTTTTTTTTTTTTTTTTTTTAGAAGTCAGGTTAGTGAAAAGCAGCACAGAGTGATGCGCACCAAGACGCGAAGGAAGAAAGCAGGTTGGTGGCTGAAAAAGACAAAGTGGATCTGAGATTTTTTTTCCCGTCGCCCGCGAAACGTGTCAATTTATACGACGTATGCAAACATATACGAATGTGCGTCGCGCTACCCGCGGGAGATCCTCCGCAGAGCGACTATCGGCGAGAATAGATGCGTTCTGCTAAAGAAAACACCTTTTTTCCCCTACATAGATGCTCTGCTTTTTGACAGCTGTTTCCGAAATGAAAGAAAGGGCTTCTATAAGAAGATTAGCGGTAATTTATTTTATTGACTGGTAAGCTAGTGTTTATGAGGCCATTGAGCGAGTCGTCTTTGTTTGGCCTTCATTATTCTGCCGATTGAGAGAGGAGGACTAGGGTCACTCCTGGAAATGAATTTGATACGACAATAAATTGCCAATTATGTATATACAACAAGGCTGCGCTCCTTTTGATTTCTCTAGTCCAAGAAAGGTCACCGGATTCACGGGCGAGGGCTTCAAAACGTCTGCGCCAAATGAGGCAGCAGCGCGGTGACGTGTCTGAGGGGCTCAGCTTGTGATCAGGAGGCTGCGCGTTCGCGCCCTGCGAGGGCCTTGGCGGCTGTGCCGGTCGAGCAAAGGCCTCCATCTGAACCGACGCTTTAAAGACGCAGCTCTGCGTAAGAATGTTTATCGAGCCAGGATATAACAGGCCGTATTTTGCTTTCGGGGGACCCAGATGGCTCTGGGTTCAAATATTTTACACCGCAGTGCTTCATCTTCTTCGGGTTCAGTGACACGAGTAAATATTAGGAAAATGCCGCGTCACACGTGCCGTCCTCCGCGGTTTACGACCACTGGGCAAATGTAAAAAGAGGGTGCCTTTTTTTTAAAAATCGTCTTTTATGGTTCTTTCTGCTCGGCGTGTTCGTCGGAGACAAATTTTGGGTCTCTGCAGTGGCAGTGACACCACAGCAGGGGTATTTCTGAACAATCCGTCTTTTCATGTGTGCTTCTCATTCCCTTCCTGCAGTTTTCATTCTAGGTCGCTGTAGATGCTTTGTCTCAGACTACAGTGGGGACCTGATCTACAGCTTGAAGAAAAAAGTGTTTGTGAATGTGTTTGAGGAACTATGAAGCAGCATGGTTTAAGGTAACCCTCAGCTGGGGCATTGGTTCTGTGTCATGGCATCACTTGAAGGAGTCGGTTTATACCGTAGGTGTAAGCCTCTGGAGACCGTGAAGTTGCTGTTAAGATAATACGAGTCAGTCATGACTGGCAGGTTTTCCGCCACTGTTCCTTCAACCAGTTTTCTCTTTTGCAAAGAAAGGCCACCGCTGGACCCGGCAGCATCACAGCGACCGCAGGAGGCACAGCTGCATTAGGAGTCTCTGTCAGGAGCTAAATATGCGTTTCAGGACCTGGACGACATACACGTGGTGAAGCTGCTGTCTCTTAGGATATATTTACGTGCATTTTTACATCTGTGACATGCAGTGCGTTGAAAACGCGCGAGATGATGTTGGATAAGGTGTGTGTTAAGCACCGCGTGTTGGCCCCTGTGGTGGAGCTGTGGTAGGAGCCGAAATGGCAGCTGTCTTGGAGCTGGGCATCGGGAGGAGGTGATGTTTGGCAAAGTGGGCTCATAAATAGATTTTTTTTTTTTTTTTTTTTGTTCAACGTGAAGGTGCTAAATTATTCCAAGCTATTATGCCCAATTAATGCCTCCGTGCCGTGTTTTATTGTGCAATAAACTGGTATTGCATGCGGTTCAGTAACCAAACACAATGATTCACAATGTGGGCCACCGTGCGGCCTGGCGTAGGATCAGGCACAGAGGCAGTTGGCCAGGGACCACAGGAGCAGGACTTTTCTAAATCAGTTAGTTTTGGAGTAGATCCTACTTGGATCTATAAAAGTGGTCATTATCGGCTTGTTAAAGCTTAAGCGGAGGGGGCCTCGCTAATGTCTCTCTTTCTCCTTCTCTGTCACGCGTCCTCTTTCTCCCCCGAATCACGCGGCCTTCCCTTTTATACTTTGACATGTTTTACACGGATGTCGCAGCGGTCACACATTTCATATAAGTATGAAATCATATTGTACATTTCTTGTCTGGTGCCACCTTTTACAGTGTGTGTGTGTGTGTGTGTGTGTTTTAATGTAGCTCTTATTCAAGCTTTAAAAGCTTGAATAAGAGTGTGAGGTTTGCGGAAACCTAGTTCTGCTCGGCGTTACTTACGGCGCGGGAAGTTTATTGTGAGGCTTTGCTTCTGTCTGTGTGTGGGTTTATTATAATACCGAAAGTGAAAAGCACTACATATTGCTGAAATTTCCCAGACTAATGGGCTCGAAATAAATCAGGACCAGTGCGGAACACGCTGCTTTTCTCCATTCTCCCTGCAGAAACGTTTGCCGCCAGACTGACCGCAAACGTCCTTGTTTTTGCACCCGGTATTTTGTACTAAAACACAACGAATCTTCTCGGAATTTTGTTTGTCGCCCTGCTAAAAATTTGGACAGGTCGCCCGCACGGCTTCAAGGGAGCAGACGCGCCGCTAAGCAACATAACAATCGGAATAATCCATTAAAAGATGGTTCTTAATTTGCCAACAAGCTTTCAGTTACAGAAGCTGCGATTCAACTTTAATGGCTACCTATCAAAACTTTACTAGGGTCCGTTTGTAGTAATAAAATTAAAATCTCCGTTATCGTAAATCCCGGCCTTTTTCTCAGAGAGACCGATTTTCGCCACGGTCGGACCAATAGGACCAGCGTCGGGGGCTGGGAAGTAAAGAGCTTCATGGAAGAGAACCCAAGGGAATAGCCCAAGCTGAACCCCGTTCTTTCTCTGTCATCGCATCTGGAGCACACACCGTTGTTTTAAAAACATTTTTACGACCGCCGACACACAGACCTGTGTCTCCTTCATTATGGACGTGCTGTCGGGGACGTGTTACCAAAAGAAGGCGTAATCTCCCTGGTCTCCTAGGATGCTCTCCGTCAAAGACATCTGTGTTTGTGTGCACAGAACCAAAGGCCAGTTGAGCTGTTTAGGGGTTGTGTGTAAAAGGTCAATTGTTTTGCTCCCGGCGGCGGCGTCGATAGCAAAGATTTCCCTACCAGGTTGTGTCTTGTTGGAAGGAGAGCTAATGTGGGAATCTTGCGAGCTGAGGGATATTTTTAGGTACCGGTACCTGGTGAGACTGCTGGCCGGCCTGGCAGAACGTGGCCTAATGCCTTAACTTGTTCCAGAGCATCTCACTTGGCTGTGATTTATTCCGAAAAACTGTGTCTCCTCTTTGTTCTCACTTGCGTCCAGGCAGCACAAGGAAAAATGTAATTTAAGGGGGAAAAAATGCTGTTTTATTATTATTATTTTTTTTTAACGAAACTGTCAGCACACCTTTGTGTTTATTTTGTGACCAGCATGTGTGAGCGGTGCCTCACATTCGGTGCTGATGCTACACAGCCTCTGATGTGGTGGAAAACTGGCGAACGCTGGATTAAAACACTGATTTCTGTATCCTAACATTGGCCCCGCTCACTGACACAACCCTTTTTTATTGACTTCTGCCTCTCGTGCTAAATTCCCTGCAATATGCCTTTAACTGTGACTGAAATTCTCAATTGTCAGATGCTCGGGATATAAAATCTCTCGACAAACATATGTAAGATATAATCGCGGGAGAAAGTGGCACCTCAGCTGTATATGTGTGATAAAAAGCCTTGAAATAATGAAAAAATGTCTGGGGTGCTTGGGCAGCTTTTTTAAATAGAGACCTTTTTCCTGGAATATACTGAAAATATTTGTAGTATTTTACAAAAATTTCACGCGCTATTTCCAGACACCGGCTGGCGATTTTGCTGAAGTTTTTTTTAATTTATTTATTTTTTATTAAATATCAACGGCTAACACGTTTCCGCCATACATCAGCAACGGGAAGATACGAGCATCAAGATTTCTTCTGATAGTGGAGACGGAATCAAAGACGCGAACGGGGGGATAAGAATTAGGAAAGATACGGGAGCCCCCCGTGTAAGAAACTAAACGCTTTTCCTAAACACGTTTTTTTTTTTTTTTTTCCGGCAGTGCTGCTCACGTGTTGTTATAACACAAGGAAACGTTTCCATCGTCCCTCTGCACATTTTTCGCCAGTGCGGTAGGAAGAGACGCGGCGCACCGGACGCGCCGATGTGGCACACGCTCACGCTCCAGCGCATCCCTTCCAGCCATCCCTCCCCAAAAAACTGTCCCTCCCAAACAATTCCCCAGCTCTGGTCAAATGGGTGGCATCAGATCTCCTTAAAATCATACACATCTTTCCCCATCCCCCACTCCGCTCGCCTTCCCCTCGGACCGCATTGTGCACGGGGACAGGAGACTAAACCCTCTCCGTGTGAAGCCTCCGTGCGTCATCTGGGCCCTGCACACACGTTGTGACACATACGGCATTGTCCAAAAAAATTCTTTTCTTTTTTTTTTTTTTTTTGCTTTATCTACTTTGCTTTTTTTTTTTTTTCAAAGACCATACTTTAAAAAGTGATTTGTGTGTAAAACAGAGCAGCTTTTAATGTCTTCAGATACAAGGGAAAGCAAATAATATTTTCAAATGGACAAAATCCAGGCCCGAAACACAGCTAAGAACTGATGTATTTTTTTTAGAATCGTTTTCCAGTTTTATACTTTTCTTGGCTGCGCGTACGTGTTTTTCTCATGGTTGTATTTCGTGGATTTGGTCTTGTAAAATATTCCCCACTGATAAGCATAACGTTTCTTTCAGAAACAATATTATCATCTCCAGTAGCTGGGATTTATTGCCTGCATTTTGTGCATTATTACCGCGAACAGAATTAATTCTGAATAATGTTAACAATAATAATAATAATAATAAAAATAATACTAATCGCCGGTGTCCACTGCAAGTTTGTTACGGATGTGGGCCGTTGAGGGAAAGAAGCCGCTCGCTCACATTATCTCTCTATTGTCCACTGGGAAGTCAAAGATGTTGCAGCTTGTTTGAGAAAATTTATGCAGAATCAGAAAGGGGCACAAAAGCCCTAAAGTGAAGTATTATTAATGATTATCTTCCACCCAGCTTCATCCGTGACTCCTGCACTATTAGGCGAGTCAGGAGGGATAGGGTATTATATAAATGTTTTCTTCCTCTAGATGATGTTGTTTTTTCACAAAAAAAAAAAAAAAAAAAAAATGACCGCACATACATTGCAGGCTGTGAGCTGGCTGGCATCGTACTTCGGTACGAAATTCGCACAAAAGGAGCCAACGGAATGAAGAACGGACTTTCACAGTTCTTCTGGGTAACCGTCTGCCTGTTTACGCTTTAAAAAGTCGAAACCGTCAACCGGTCCGTTTCTTGGTGAAACTTTGCGCTAGCGGAGCGTGAGAACGGCACACGCTGCCTCTTCCAAGACCGGTGGAAAAGAGCGTCGGAGGAACGGAAACCCGAATAGCGACGGTTAATCGACGCCAGGAACGTCGACGCCGTTTCGTCCGGCGCCCGCTAACAATAATCTCGCGCGAACAACGTGAGGGGACATCGCCTCGGCCGGCGGATTCGGTTTTTACGTTACACCCTTCGACGTTCGGAGCCGTTCCGGCAACAGGGTGGCAAAAACAGGCCAGCGGAGGGAGGCGGAAGCTTCAGATCAGCAGCGTGGTCTGCTGACGTGGTCTTTAGATGCTTCATACCTTGTCCTTATCGCGAGGCGATGGGTCGCACGGACACAACAATGTGTTTGTTTTAACACTTTTTTTTCGCAGTTTTCTTTTTCCCTCCAATTTCATACAAAACCCGGGCAGATCGTTCCTGGAAGTGTAACAGTCCTGAGCTGCTCCTTATGTACGTGCAGAGAGACGACGACAACCGCTACGTAGCAGATACCGGTGCGGGGAATGGGGGGGGGGGGCAGCAAAAGCAGTTTAATTCTTGCCCTTAATTACAGCACTAAACCTCGGTTAATTTCGAGAATTAATATTCATTAGCGGCAGCGTGTCTGAACACGGGCCTGTGTGTCGGCCACTTAGCGCGGGCCTACGTCTCTCGCTGCCGCCATGCGTGCCTCAACAGCCGCCCTTCCTCTCTGCAATGGCATGAAATTCACTGGCTTCGCTTCTTGCCCACAGTTTATGCTGATTGGACCAGCTGTTCCACTTAAATTCACCATGGCAACCACAACCAGTCGCTTAGCAACAGTGCTCTTTTCCCTGAGCCCCAGCCAATACTCCACAGGCCAGTAATAAAGAGAGACGAAAGGCAATTGAAATTCCCCTGGATTTTAGGTACAGATGTCTAATACAGTGAGGAGTTTCTTCTGCTGGGGCTTCAAATTGAAATGTGTTCAACAGTTTGATTAAGCGGTAAATGACTCCAACTACATTAGCGGTAACCTTTTGCTGAGTTTATGGTGGGAGAGGCGTAAATATTACCCAGCTGACAAGCGACTGCTTCCTCACTCGTGTCTGCTGGATGGCCAGATCTGTGGTTAGAAATACTGCAAGGTCAGCATTTCATCAAAATATATTTCGTTATTGATTTTTTTTTTTTTTTTGCGGTGTTTTCAAGCACCAGGGGCAGACGGTGCTACGCAAACACAGTATGTGACAATGCTGCAGGAACAGAAGTGTGTGCGAGTGTGTGTGTGCGCGCGCGTGTAGGTTTTTTTGAAAGCAATAGCTGTCGACCGATCATTTTTAAAATAAATACGTCAAACGGTCACACATCTCTAACCGCAACTTATCCCAGTTTTCTCTTGCTCCCCTCGTTCTCCTTTCCCATCCTCCATACAAGCAAAATGTCAGAAGGATTCCTTTTCCGTTTTATCATCGGTCCGCAGTAGCGTGTCTGCCAGTGTTTCTACAACTCATGGCTGGGGGGGTGTCTCATGGCAGATGATGCAATGCCAAGCAAAATATTACAGACCACCCGAGTGATAAGGGCTTGAAGCAAATGAGAGGTGCTGTCCATCGGGTGATCCCTTTAACACCTGGTTCAGGTATCCGCAGCGCCACAGCCTCCCTGACAGCGGAAGGGCGTCAGTTTCAGTCTCAGTGTTGCCACAAAGGAGCACAAGCGTGTGATGCTGCACTGCGCTATTCTGGCTGCTGAACTAGCTGACCTTCTTATTATCTAACTCTAGTCAACTAGGACAGCTTAACTCTAATTGTCTTTTCCTTGGTCCTAAGCTGTTCTGAGGTCTTTAAATCACAGACTGTTACTGCATGGCACAAAGAAAGGGGGGGGGGGCACTCTAATAAAGAAGGAAAGGAAGGGAGGACAGTCAAAAAAAAATAAATCACGGATTCCTCTCCCCATTAGGAAAAGTTGTTTATTTTTGCGGATGCTAATGATGTTTTTTTTCCCCTGTGTTTATTTCTGCTCGTTCGCCGGTGACACACGACATAGGGCTGTTACCGGAGGATTTGGGGACGTGAGACTCACACGTTAAGGGGGTTCATTTCGATGTGAGCTCGGCGTGGAAAGACGGAATTAATGCCCACACGTAGGAGTGTGAGGACGGGGCACAGAATAAACAGCAATAACACGGATAATATTTAATGGGAGGGTGAAATGCGGGGAGAGGAAAAAAAAAAGCTCCGGGTTTTTTTTTTGATCGCGCGGTTTCTTTTGATTTCTTTGTTCTTTGTTCTCCGTTTCAAGATCCGCCGCAAAATGATTAATGGAAAGGCGCGCGAGTATGTGCGCATATATATATATATATATATATATATATATATATATATATATTAGATTCGGCGTTTAAAAAAATCTGCTTGTTTGCCCGAACCCTTCCTTGACGGCTCGTTGTTGCAGGTGGTAATATTTTGGATTAATAAAACACATTTTTTCGCGCTCTGACCGTCTTCAGCGTGTTGTGAAAGTGACGTGGAGATGTGATATGTGCAGTTGTACAGCACAACAGTGTCTTTTTGAGGAATCATTATGGCTCTGCTTGCTTCCTGGGGGTCGTATCTTTGTGGCATTTCCGAAAGAGCAGCATCATCCCTTTTTCCCACGATTATTAATGTATTCCATTAGAGCGAAAGCGCTGCTCCGACTTCTGATGTAAATACTAATAAGAGCTGAGATCTGACTACTTCAAACAGGGAAGGATCTTCAGGGACAAAATCGTGAAGATGAAGGGGGGGGGGGGGGGTG
>UFQX01000398.1:0-47709 GCA_900497675.1 Arapaima gigas | reverse complement strand
AAAAAAAAAAAAGGGGGGGGGGGGGGGGGGGGGGGGGGGGGGGGGGGGGGGGGGTGAGGAACAGCATGCGGGTTCGTTGCCACGACTCGGCCCTCGGCTTGCGGAGAGACGGGACCGCAGCCTTTCAGTCTGAGGCGATGCGGAATAACGTCACCGCAGCTCGCTGACCCGCAGTCCCGATGCGGGAGAGAGGGGCTCGAAATTCGTGGCTGAAAACTGACAGTCGGGGGGCGGGGTGGCGCGGCGGTTAGGCGAAGCTGCCGTGGCCTGACTTTGACATCCCTGACACGCAGTTAAGGAAATGTGGTTTTCCTGGGTCAGGACTCTAAACCCACACCCACGAGTGGCGGCGCTGGACTCCTCATTCCTTAAGACAAAGCCAGAACTACCGAAGGAGCCCCGCAGAGAACGGAGCGGAGGCACCTTCACAGTGACGAATCAGCTGATCGCGGTTGCGCTTCGCCTCCTGACTCTGTTAAGCGTCGCGTGTTGAGCACGAGGCGGTGCGTAGCGGTGAGCGCGCGCGTACGGCCCGTGTGCCGTGTCATGCTAAGGACGGCGTGATGGCGTTGCTATGGAGATAAAGAGGCATCGGAGGAATGTCTCTCGTCAACTACGTTGCGAATCTGCTAAGCCTTCAGTCACCGGTATCCAAATTTGACAACCGGCGAAAGGCGCGCGGAAAACCCCCTTCGGGCTGCTGCTGAAATCTGATGATAGTTACTGCGTTATTGAGCAAAGCTTATCTCCTTACTGGGCCTTCGCTGATCTTACGCAGCTTCTCGTTTTTCCGAGAATATTTACACTTCCGCCGTTTGGTTTGGTATGTTTCATTATAGGTTGCAGGAGGAGACAAACAAAACTGGTGCCCGGGTTGAAGGTCTCTCATTGATTTTGGTTAATAATACATAAAGAATTCTTTGCCCATGCCTGCCTGGGAAAATATTCCTTTTCTTGCTTCTGTCACATACATGCATGTAGGGTTTTTTTTTTTTTTAAATTAGCGTCTGGTTGGGGGCTACAGAACCTCATACATATGTAAATGTGCGCCTGCCTCTTTAATTTCCACACTACAAACTCAGTTGCTCCCTCTTGTCTGCAAAAGAGAGGGGAAAAAAAAGTTGGGATGTGCGAGGTTTCTTTGCGATACCCGCCCCTCTCGTTTCATTGGGCTGTGCCGGATCCGGAACGCCGGCGGACTAATGGCGCGGCGGTGCCGGCGAGGAGCTTGGAGGCGCCCAGGGTGGAAGCCTGCAGCGGGGTCCGGGGTAATCCGTGTGGCTCATCCCTGATTTGGGCCCTCAGAATGCTGCAGGAGGAAATCCCTGCTGGCCCTCTGTAATGGGATAGGAGCAGCGCCGGGTGGCTTCGGGCCCACGGTCCAGCCGAGATGGGCCGCACCGACTCGAACCCTCAGCTAAGAACGTTCTTAAAATAACGCCAAACATACGAAACTGGTAAAAGATATTTCAACCTAATCAGGTTAAGCAAAATTCCACAGTTCTTTAGGCATCGCAATCTGTTTAAGAAGCTCCTTAAACATCTGAGAAAGCGGTGACCAGTAATAACTTTTGGCCCCAACACAGTGGGCTTTCACGTTAAAAAACTGCCCAAACCCTTCCTTTCTTGCACTTAAAAAATATTTACAGCTAGCAGTCCTTAATAAGAGCACCAGACACTGTAAAACGTTAAATGTGTCTACATGTTAGAATAAAGCACACAGAAGCTTTTCATGTCAGAGCAGTTTTGCCATCTAATCCTCGATTCGTATTCGGTTTTTTGTTTTCCTTTGTAAGACGTCATTCAGAAGTCGTGAAAGTTCTTCCAAACCATTCCTCCGTATAAACAGAACCTCCAGGTTGGCAAGCCCGTGTTCACGGCGGGGACGGTCACGGCACGATGTCTGTCACCTAAGCGATCCTGTCTATATCAGAGATTTACCTTTTGCTTCTTTGTTTCATTATTATTCATTAGTCAGCCCCCCGCCCCCCCACTCCTCAGCTGGGGTGACAGTGGCAGTGACAAATGAGGAAATCAAGGCAGGGGAAATTTTTATTCAGTATTACATTAAGGCTCTGTTTTGCTTGGAGTCAGGCTGTAGTTGAAGGTTGAAAGATGGTTCCAATTGAAAGGATAATATTTCAGCCCCGCGACAATTTGAGACACGCAGGACCGTTCGCCGCGTGTTTCTTAGGGGGTTCGAGCCTCGCCGTCAAATTAAAGCCCTCTTTGACTGTGACTTATCGCTCTCTCGAACTCATAACGCGCCTGTTGTTTTTGACGGCGTGTCTTCCGCCGCGATGAAGATAACGGACTGACGGTCGGGAGCGGCCCGTTGTTAGCGACAACCTGCTAATTTTCCAGTTAAATATTATACGGATTAAGAATACTTGTTTCTGAATCAAAGTCTGTCGGTTCTTATTGAGACACGTTTGTGTTTGGCGCAGAAGAGCTGTAAAGGTGTATAAAGACACATCTGTCTACCACAGCGGGGCGTTCTTTCATTAGCTGCAAAATAGTGTCCCAGACCTGCTAACTGAAGGCAGCGCTTAATACGTGTATATGTCCGCAACAAAATATGTGTATATCGTATAATATACTATTATAGACAACCAGGTTTAAAATGCTTGGGGCCTGAATCGACAACAAAGCGTTAATTGTTTGTGTTTAATTGTTTATTTCACCCGATGGCGGCGCACCAGCGCGTCGGCTCCCTCCCGAGCGTTTGGGAATTCCGTTTGTATCGGAGGCGTGCGTCTCCGAGGTGTCGCTGAGATTTCTAAAACATTCTCCGTTTGAAATCCGTCGACGAGCCCCCGTGTCGGCGTCCGACCTGCGGAGGGTGGGTCGGAGGCAAAAAAAACGACGCGCTTTTAGAACGAGAGCGCCGTCGAAGGGGGGCTCGATTAAAGGTATTTCCGCCGAATGAAGCGTTTTCCCGAAAAGGCGGCTTGCGAAACGCTACTTCCAGGAAAAAGTCAAGTGCGTCGTTTTGTCCGGGGGAAAAAGGGAAGGCCGCGGCAGGACTGCTGAAAAGGCTTCAACAAAAGTGACCGAGCGCACAAATCTTTCCATTAAAGTGGGTTACTCACTAATTTGTGTTGCAAACAACTCCTCTGTTTGTCTTTTTCAGTGATTTAATACTCCTTCCGGCGCTGAAAAGTTGCGCCGTACGGTAGCATCGGCCTGCTGGAGGTGTGTTACTTTTTTTCGCGGGATGAATGAAACGGCATTTTATCGTGTGTTTTTTTTCCCCCCGAAAAAAACTTTTTCGCCTGTTTTGTGTTTGTCTGAGGCACCATCGCTGTGGAATGACCTCCGGTATTTTCAGCGTCTTTATACCATGACCCAGCTGTTGCTGAGCCGCAGACAGCATTTTCGCTCAACGCCTTTCTTTAGAATCACCGAGCTATGAAAACCCAGGTATGAGATCCACAGGAAGAGGTGGGCGAGGTGGGAGCTTTTATACCGAACTGAAACGCATCTCCTGAAAGACTGCGAGAAAGGACACCGGGAAAATTTCCGCGGCTCCTCTGATCCCCGTCAGTCGTCCTCCGAGACGCGTACGGCCCGGTCAACGCGTTACGATCTGGGCCTGGAAACCGATATTCGCACTGAACAATAATTGAACAAGAGAGCGATTTAATTTCCTTTCCCACCTTTTCCCATTTGCCCAAAACTAAATAATAGTTGAGTTGAAATCTACTCCACGATACAAAGTGACGTGCAAAATGAAACACGAGACACAAAATAAAGGACCTGACGAGATGCGTGTTATAGTCCAATGTCATTATTTGTGAGTATTTTTTCTAACAATGCTTTATTTATCCAGATTTATAGAACGTGAAGCTTTCCACCAGCCTTAGTGCTTAAAGCCCAAATTGACTGATATTTTCAAGTGTGTGTGGACTTCTCATATGGCTTTTGTTCTGAATGTGAAGTTAGTGAGAAGGGCTCTGAAATATACATTTGTAAACGTGCCAAGTGAAAAATGTATGAAAAAGAGATTATCAATTCATTATTACTGAGCAATGAATTCGGTGCGATTGTTTTGGAATTAGAGATGCACGTCCATAATTAAAAATGGTTTAGAAGGATTCTTTCCATTTCCCACACAAACATCTCCGTGAATGACAGGGTAAACCAGTGCAAGTATCTGACCTCTAATATTTCTAGTGCCAAACATTTGAATAAAAGTCAAACTATGTTAAAAAATGTGTTCGGAGGGGCACAGAATGGGTGTTTGGTGAAAAAA
Source organism: Arapaima gigas (assembly GCA_900497675.1). Classification (NCBI taxonomy): domain Eukaryota; kingdom Metazoa; phylum Chordata; class Actinopteri; order Osteoglossiformes; family Osteoglossidae; genus Arapaima; species Arapaima gigas. The sequence continues at coordinate 43,454 of UFQX01000398.1, read as the reverse complement.
TAATAAATAATATATAAAGAAAAAAAACTATTGGGGCGGAGCGGCACGTGGTGGAGTTTTACCGCATTTTTTTTTTTTTAATACAAATTCTGCTTGATATCTCATGCCTACATTGAAAATTTTCCAAAATGCATTTTATGTGTTTTACCGATTTTTATTATTTTTCTACAAACACCAACTGGTGACGATGCAGTTGATTCACCAGCATCATCGCCGTTTCCAGGCACTTTAACCAGCGCGGCATAATATAAAGGGACTGTTGGATAATTCATTGTGTAAAATCACCAGGTTTCGTGAATTTGGCTGTCTAAATTGAAATAACTTGTACAGCTGCGTCTATGTCGAAAGCCCACTATTAGGGGTCTCTGGAGCCTGCTGTCCACGGTCACTGCAGAAGNGGGGGGGGGGGGGGGGGGGGGGGGGGGGGGGGGGGGGGGGGGGGGGGGGGGGGGGGGGGGGGGGGGGGGGGGGGGGGGGGGGGGGGGGGGGGGGGCATCCGATTCTGTCCTGCCTGGTCTCATCCCAGACTAGGTTCCTAGCAGGTGACCAGATACGTCTGTGAGAGTCACTCAGTCTTTTCTGTCACGTCTTAGTTCCTCCTGTTTGTTCGCAGCCGTAGTTGATAAAACCGCCGAGGGTTTAGTAATGTCATCTGACCGCTTTTTTGTTCTAAAGTAGCCTTTTACAGCCGAACTTCAGCTGTTTATTTGTTTCCGCGCAGCAACTGTTTTGAAACACCAAATTAGTTTTTTCTTTTTTTCTTTTTTCTGGAACGGATAGCATGAACAAACACATTAATATCAGTGGATTTAAAACACACAAATCATTTTCATCTTCAAAGACTTGTCACTGCTGACTTCACATGTATTTGCATAGAGGCAGATCAGAAGGCTGATGTGGCCCTTTGGGAAGAAGATGATTGCAGGATCTTAGACACCAGCAAGAATTGGGGATTTTCATTTGACCCCCCCCCCCCACCACACACACACACACACACTCACTGGCCTTAGTTGGGGTCTCCTTCATGTCAGATCTCCCTAATGCTCTGTCGGAGTCCTAGTTTTATGTCCTATAGTTCCTGTTTATTTTCTGGTTATTGTTTAGGCAATTTTCTTTTAAAACACCCCCCCCCCCACAATATAGCGCATAATCAGAAGACCAAACTGCTGTCGAGCTTTTCACATTCCTCTGACAAGGCAGCAACCATCTGACAGAAGTGAGAATTGCTGCAGAATTAAATTAATGTTAATAACATGCACGCTCAATCTATTCTGACACTTTCAGGTCTACATAAATGTGATTTTTTTTCTTCTTCTTCTTCCTGAAGATGAATGTATTGCATTGAAATGATTGTTTTTCCAGCCAGGTGAGTGAGGAGGGTAATGTGTCCTGTTTAGCCGACAGCTTTCAGCGCGCTGCCTTTTGCAGAATGAAAAGGGGAGAAGCGTGTTTGGCACTTACGACCCATCTGCCCGCGTTCGGGGAGAACTTGAAAACGTATATTACGCGGGGCGTGACGAACTGGTCTCGGACGTTTTTATCTGAGTAAAAGCTAGGCTTTTGCCTCATAAAAGGGGCTGTGATTTGTTTCGGTCTTGCAGAGATCGGCAAAGACCGCTGTGCTCTTGGACTATCAGCGTGTAAGGAACTGTCCTCAGCTATTCCTCTTCGGGCTCTTTCTTTGTGTGCGTTTCTCATAGTCTCAAACAACACAAAGGCTTTTTTTTTTTTTTTACACAAACCGATATTGTGTTCCAATACATTAAAAAAACGGTACGGTGCGTTGGAGCGTATGTAGCACAGTAAATATTCCAGATATCCTTGTTTTTTATGCAAGGGGTGTAAAGTATGAAAGGTTCCACATCAGGGAGGATGTTTTTCCTTGAAATGTCACCCGTTTCTGAGACTCATTTGACCCCTAAAATAGTGACGCCAAAGAACACGAATTGACTGACACCCGTGAGGACTGTTTCTGTTATTATTATTTCATTATCTGTTGTCCCGCAGCAAAGCATTTTAAAACCTGTCCGATTAATTTGTTATTTGCATTGACGTTTCATCGTCGTACCGACGCCGGTGTAAACGCTCCGTTGTCCGACATCGAAGGATCTCGCGACGTATGAAAAGCGACGCAGGCTTGATTTGAAAATAGTTACTCGAAAATTCAAAGGGGCAGCAGGTGGCGGGGTGGTTAGAGCTGATCTTGCGCTCAAAGAAGCTCAATTCAAGTCCCACCTCTCTCTGTTCGACTGCCTGAACAAGGTACTTACCCTGCGTCGTAAATGGATAAGTCATTGTACGTCACTTTGGAGAAAAGCGTTAGTCAAACAAATAACGGTGCGTGTAATTTTTAAATAAATAATTTCATTGTTCCTGACAGGTTCTGTCACTTGTCACGTAAACAAAGAGCCGCTGAGGACAATTTTGGTTCATCTCTAGGACAGAAGGCGCTGAATGAGGTTATCGGTTGCACGATTATCCCATGCAACGTCTTTCAGTTTTAGGCTAATGTGGCTGAGCAGTTTCTAACTGCAGTGTCTAAACACGACGGAATGGATAAGGGATTACACAGGGATTAATGGCGGTAATCTGCCTCCGACGCTCTGATTGGTCAGTATTCTCGACCCAAATGGCCGCGCGCCGCAAGGCTTAGGGCAAGGCCGCTTCCCATGTGAACCGATAATGTGCCGACGCACGTCCTGGGACGCGGGTGTAGAACTAAAACAGCCTAGATCGTAGCAGGAAGAGAACGATTTTATTACGCGACCGAAGGTGAAGATTTTTCTATTGATTGTTCCCATCTTTGTGTTGTCCTTTATCTCCGTCTCGACACGGCAGCGCGTGACTAGCTTTTTTGCTCATTAACCCGCGCCCGCGCCCCCCACTCCCTTCTTCCCCTGCTGCAGAGATGGGAGATGAGGGCTAACGGCGACCGCGGGGAAGGGTGGCAGGGCGGCTTGTCGTGAACTTTATTTTGGCTTTGCACATGACAGTTTGGGGCAGGAAGTAGGAAGATGAGGATGAAAGGAAGCCCGGACCCCTTAATTGTCGCTTTAAGTAGCGCTCTGAGTAGCGCAGCAATTTATCTTTATTATTAAACTGCGTAATAGAAAACCGAGCTCTTTCCTCAGCCCCGTGGAACATTATCGTGACCGGCCTGCGCTGGCGGAAGGGCGTCCTCTCCGAGATAGCGCCAAAAGAAGCGAAAACTACATAAAGCGGAATGGAAAATAAGGGAGACTAATACTTGGTTTAGGATTAAAAATATTACATTCCTTTCGTCTGACGTTAATCTAAAATCTTAAAAGTACATGTTTGTGGGTAATGCAAAATGAAACGCTTTTTTCATTAGCTCCAAATCGCACGGAAGGTTCACCGTTAAACACTTAAGTCCGCCGGGACCCCGTGTTTAATATTTTTTTTTTGTATGAACTGTGTTGCTTTTGGGAGAAGTGGGGCTACGGAAGAGGTAAAAATAGGACCGCACCAAACACACCCTTCGGGCCAAAACTGTACTTATATTAATTGCAACGTCTTAACTAGTGATGTCAGAAAGATTCTGCAGTCATCTAGCGGCGCTTGCACAGGTCAGGCTTCCCCTTATAGACTAATCTGAGTGTGGGGGGAGGGGGGGGGTCGCATTGTGGGAAAATGTTCTATTTTGCAGCACTGTGCTGGTCATTAGCAGCGCCGCGTCTGAACAATGGCCGCTTCTGCTTGCCCGTGGCCCGGACAGCCGCTGTCAGGAGAATGATTAGGAAGTAGCCTTTAAAGGCGGGCAAGGACAATGAGGTGACTGGGCGGTCCGAGGCCTACTCTTCCCGATGAAGCCTTTGTCTGCGCACGCGGGCCGGTGACAGATGGCCGGGCTGTCCTGGTGAATTTGGTACCTACGCGTACAGCATGCAATATGTCTCTGGCCTGACTGACCGCAGAGAGGAGGCAGATGTCTGTCCCTCGCGCCGTCAAGCCGGGCCGCTCTAGCTCTAAAACCGTTAAGCTTCTAAAGGTTTGCCTATTTCAAGGTGAAACACTTAAGATAAGCTCACTTACGTAAGGAAAAGATATTGCTGAGGTAATAAGTCTAAATAATAACATTCACAAGAGGGAATGCACAAAGTAATAGCAATTGAGTCGAGAACCCGTTTGGCTCTGCGAATTAAAATGAAGAGGAGCAGAAGTCGAGTAAAATGTTTTTAACATCTCTGTGCATTTCCAAAATCGCAGAGGTCTTATACGAAATGTTTATTTCTTAACTTTCCACAGCAAGCCTGGCAGGGTCTGATCTAGCAAAAATAAAACCAAGCGGGACTGCAGTAAGTCATTACAAAATGGAGTTCACCCCCCCCCACCCCCCATCCCTTGTTCTTGATGTTCGTAGCCGAATGTTAATTCGGGATAATAACGTGCATTAAAAATGCAGGCGTCTTCACTTTGTTGTTCAGAGTGTGTTTTACTCCCCATTTCAGTGTGCAGTTCTCTAGCTTCCGGACCCCGCAAAACAAACGAAGCAAGAATGGCGATGAAGCGCAGCACAACTGAGTTCGATGTAACAGCAAGAAGGGCAAAGTAAGGGATTCGACTGAAGCAGGCGTGGGGATTTCCAGGGGAAGAAATAAATTAGAAAAGAAAACCGAGTAAATAACTGAACAGCAAAGAGCAAATCTAAGGGCAGGAGTCTTGGTGTACGTGATGCGTAGTGCCGCATGCCCGGTTAGCAAGGCACACTCTTCTAAAGCAAACTCAGGTCTTTTGGGAAATGGGGCACTGATTTGTCGAGGGAATCGAGTTCAGCAGCCGAGCTTCTCAATCTGGTATCACGGAGAGAGGAACGGTGCCTACGTGGGAAGAAGGATTCTATGCCACCTCTTTGCCTCTTGTGCCCTACCTGCATTGCAGCTCATTGTGTTCACCTCTTAAGACTTTACCAGTAAGAGTCACGCTGTGTTTAAATATGGCAAATGCTTACTTTAGCTCGCCTCACTTTGTTATTCATTAACAATGCTTGCTGAAAGGCAGCACAGTGGCTCACAGTACCTGGACTGGTCAGGTGTGAGTTGGAATCCAGCTCAGTCTGTATGCCGTTTGCACGTCTCTCCCCCCTCTGTGTCTGCGTGGGTTTCATCCTGCGATACAAAGACAGGTTTCAGGTCAACTGGTCACTCCGAATCGCCTGTTGTGCGTGTGGTCACCCTGCGATGGACTGGCGTCCCATCCAAGGCCCAGTTTCGCGGCCTGGCGCCCACCGTTTCCGAGATAAGCCCTGGACTGTCGTGACTCTCCTCGGGATAAATGGTTAATGAAGATGGGTCATTGCTGACTGCATATCGTCCTGCTCTCCAAAGCCCCTCCTGTAGATACGCCGAGGGATGCTGGCGTGGCTTGATCTCCGCACGGCAAAAGCAGCTCACGAAGGCTAGGAAGTCTGTGGCCGAAAGGTTGTCAGGAGTGTCCGACTGGCCACAGTCCCGACACGTATGACCTCTTATCCTCTGGTGACGCTTCAAAAAGCACCGTGTTAAAGAGGGACACTTATAGACGTTTTAACAGAGTGTGTCTTTATCCTGGGCTATTCTCACGTTACAGGTTCTCTTTTTACCAAATGTTTATATTTTTATTTGAGCCACTAGTACACAGCTGATGTGTTCACAGCGATAAGCATCAAACCAGTTTGCCGGGTGAGGGACACAGAGCGTAAGTGCTCGAGAAAGTTGCCGGTTTCATGGTTATTTTCTCGCACAGGCCTCCCCTGCCTACTTCCGAAATCAAACACAATTGTTAGGCCATTTTCGGATTTGCCTGTGATCAGTTCTGTGTACAACGCACCCATGTAAGCAGCTATCGGTTAATATTTGCTGCGAGTTTGCCGCTCGAAAAGCGTGACAGGACATTTAAAGGCAAGTTTTATGAAAACAGCCCGCTAAAAATACGTATAACGTCCCCATGACATGCACCAGTGAAATGCGTTTTAGTGGGGGTTTGAAGTCTCGTCGTGATATTGGCAAAAAAAAAAACCCCGGCAAAGAGAATTCTCTAGTACGTGTGGCAGTCTGCAGCAGGTTGATTTTCGGTGTCGGATGGAGCTTGTGCGCCGTCCTCACAGGGAAACTCGAGAAACCTGACAAGTTCTGAAAGGGTTTCAGTCACATTTTCGTGGAGTTCACAAAGTTTTCAGAAGACACAATTCCAAAAGTCAGTCAAACCCAAAGAATAGAACTGAATCAAAGAGCCCCGTGTTGAAATAATAAGAAATCCTAAAACTTCTGTTGGCATATCCATCCAGTCATGTCAAAATGCCTTTTTCAAGGCCATTCAGAGCTCGCCGCAAAAACGATTCCCAACGTTACCTTAGTATTATCACTTAACATGCATGTCACACTGCGCGTGAAACACTTCAGAAGCGATATGTTTCGATGTTCTCTTCCCACAGACAGCAGAAATTATCGGGCGATTCTTGGAATTAAATTAAAATCGGCTACAATCGAAGGGCCTGGTGTACGATATTTTCCTGAGGAACTCCCCGTTCCACGAAAATCGAGAAAAATGATCGGTTTGAAAATACATTTTATTAATATTCTCTTTGAAATTATACAAAGAATATGGGTAAAATAAAGGTGAAACTGAATTCTGTTTCAGAGTTCAAACGCAAGAGCGTGTATAAAATATGTATGTACTTTTAAAGTATGCTAAAATGCTTTTATTTGTGTTAGGTGAAGCGATGTCCTCTGCAAATCGTTGTTTTAATGTAGACAAACGTCTTCTTCGTGTGTGTGGGGATTATTTCGATATAAAATCAGCAATACTGCGAAGAACAGTGTGAAATCTATTTTGGTCTGTCGTCGGCGATTCGTACGCACAGCGTGTGACCTGGGTTTAATATCAACCTGTAATTGTAAAAAAAAAAAAAAAAAAATCTATCTTTTTTCCTTTGTACCGTCTGCTGAAAATCATGAAATAATTCATTATTTCATAATTGTTGTTATCCATCCTCAGAAAGTTGTGCGCAAAAAAAATTAATTGAATTTTTTTTTGTATTTATACCGTTATGTGCGTCTTGTCCTACATTTACATGTATATTATTAGGAAATCGATCGGGAGTTTTTTTTCTCAACGTACAGTAGATGTTTAAATATAATACCGTGTTAGATGATATTGTTTGGACAAACATTAAATAAATCCATTTTGCAGAGCAGAATTGACAGGATGCTCAGCCTTTGGTGCTGCGTGAAAGAGCAGATCTACGGTACAAATCTGCAGTGCAGGGTAGGATAGGGGTGACCTGTAATAAATGGCTTTTCCTGAAGGCCTTTGTGTCAAGCCTCTGTGTTTTACGCAGCTCTTTTATCATGGCAAGAGGCTACAGTCCGACCAAGCCTCCGGAGGGAGATGGGAGGGGAGTCAGGTGGGGCGCCGAGCCGAGCCGTACACCACCGCTGACAGTAAGCGAAAAGGTGGCCTTGGTCGCTCTGAGCAAACAGGGAGGGACAGGGAACGGAGCATGCGGAGCAACGCGCCTCCTCCTCCACCTCCACCGTCACCACAGAGGACAGAGTGACGCGCTTCCTCCCCGAGGACAACGGAGGGCATGGAAGCAAAGGAGCAAAGGCGGGGACAGAGCAGGGGACGCGACATGCCTTCTTCTCCAGGCCTGCAAAGCCATCTGTCAGACAAGGGCTTTGCTAGACTCCGGACAAGGAGCTGAACACTGACAAACTGTGTCTCTCTTCGGCTCCCTGTATATATTATGACAATTAAGATAAAAGGTCGATATTCACCCACGTACGTATGTACGTACGTATATATCCACACGCCTATTATGATTTGTGCTTGAAGTCTGTATAGATAGACAGATTTAGACAGAAATAGGCAGAGGGAGAAAGCCGCCATAATATCACGCATCATTATATCATATATCACGTCTCTTATAAACTATGAACATCTGCTGGGGTCAGAGTTGGCTGAGGTCAGAGGTTGCGAATAACAATGGCTGCATGGGGTAGGTTGTGCATCTGTCTCAAGTGGCTCCCGTATGACAACCACACACGTGGCGCCGTCCTTTTCATTCAACAAATACACTTATGGCTAATTTCCATGCCAAATTTATGTCCCCCCCCTCCTTATTCCTGAATCCTTACCCCACCTCCTGCCCCGTGAACAAGTGATGAATTGAGGCGAGGCGTTGTGATTAGTTTCGGGCTTTGCCGGCCTCACCTCTCGTCTATTTTTCTAAATGGCTAATGAGTCGGGGACGTGCCGGAAAGTAGTTCTCCCCACACCTGCCCTCCCCCCCCCCGGCCCCCCACAGCCCTCCCCTCCCAAACCCACCCAGCGGGCTCCATTTCCTGACGGTTATAGTAAGGATGGTTGGGACGGTGTTGGGGGCTGCCCGAGCGTGTGGCACGTGTCGACTATCTGCCTGCCAATTCACATTGCCTTAACCCCCCCCCACACACACACACCCCTGCACCCCCCTGGCTTTCACAGTCTCCCCAGTCTGCCCCGGCACCATTATCCCAGCGTCCTCTGCTCTGTTTAACACGTGTGCCTGCAAGGAAGGGCACACGCCAGAAGGCCCTCCACCCTCAAAGCCGGGGTAATTAAGGTCACATATTTACTGTGGGTTTAATCCTAGATTGAATCAAAGGACACATTTTCTTTGTGTAGTTATCATACGGATCAAAAGGAGGGACAAAAGAAGTGGGCCGCTAGACCCTCGCAGCCATGCTTGGGTTCTCTGTTCCTTGAGGTGTGCTGGAAATGCATGAGGAAATGCGTGCTTGGAGAGAGGGGGGGCTGCCCCTCCATTCCAGGGCCCTGCTGTCCTGAAGCACGGTTTGTCATACTGCTGAGAGGTGACGCAGAGAAGTGTGCCCCCTGGAGGCAGCAAGATGTCTCGCTCCCTGTCTCTGCACAGCCGGCAGGCCGAGGCTCTGCATACCTTGGTCCCCCTACAGTGGCGTTTCCATCGTTCCTCCCGCTCTGTCGCACACTGTCCAGGTGCTCCCTCTTTTTGTCCCCCCTTTCTTAAGGGTTTTCCCACCCCCTCCTATTGACAGCGACCGCTGCTGTAACCACTACACAACCACTAGCAAGAGACGCCCCGAACACGCGGCCCGCTGCTCGCTCTCCCATGGCGGAGGCCAGACACACATAATCTCAGCGCTTCGCACCGCAAGTTATTGCTCCGCATTTCCATTTCTTTGTGCCCTGCCCCCTACCCACCACACACACCCACACACATGCACACACACACATATAGCCAGTTCTGCTTCAGTTCCCTCCATCTCAAAGCAGCCATGCGTCTCTCTGGGGTGGGGGATGGATGGTAGAGGGAAATATGGGCTCCTAGTTGCTATGCAGAACAGGCGCTTCTGGCCTGATCAGCCTTACAAAAAAAAAAGTTGTTTGATTCCAACGCCTGTCCTCTCCCTCGTGCCCATCGAGAGTTTACACTAACACCTCTCTTCTCTCACACTCTTGCGCAGTGATTATTATTATTTGCTCAGGGGAAGCTGTTACTCCGTGCCATTCACACGGCTTACGGTTTTTTTCCCTAAGTGAAGGATTCTGTTTGAGCCTTTGCTCCACACTGTACCTACACTGACCGGCCCGCCTGCGTCCGGCCTCTTACGCGAACCTGTAACCTTCCGTCTTTCAGGGACACAGTCCGTCTTGGAGAGATCAGTGGCTCTAAGTGTCGCTGAGCTGCCCACTGTGAGCGATCAAGTGCAACCAGAAAAGATGCCGAATCCCCACACAGCATATTTTAACTCTGATTTACACTACAAGTGCTGATGCAGCATGTGCTGTCTGACAAAAAAGGGCTCAATAAGGAGAATATCTTAAGGACAACCGCTACTGATCTGGGGTCAGATTTCTTCCCGAGCGCAAAAGTAGGGACGCAAGGAGGGCACAGTGGAGGACAATCCAACATCCTTCGTGAGTTAAAGTGACGCGACGACGCGATTCAGTTCGCCAAAGTAACCGGAACGCTTGTCTCGCAATAACGTAGGATTTGACGTTAACGTGGATTATAGATTCACGAGAGGAATAAATTCTGCGGATGCCCTTCATGAACGCGGTGCTCTGCTAAATTTATCGCACCTGCCGAACCGGTTGTACAACACAGACACGAGCCGCGTTGGGGCGAGCGCTTCTGCCGAAGGAACAAACGCACGGAAAATGTAAACGCGTGATTTCCGGCACGTCCTGCCGCCGAGAGAAATCCGGTCAGCGGCGGCGAAGGGTGCCAGGCCGGCCTTGCGTGGCACGCAGCCCTGGTTCCGCTGTGAAAGACAGGTGGCAGGCATGTTCTCCGACGGCACAGGGAGCTGGGAGGCGATGGTGTTCGCGGTAGTATGGCCAGTCGCCATGGAAACAAGCGGATATGGTTTTGGGGGTGATTCTGCCCGGATTATAAATGCAATTCATGTATGAAACATGCTTTGTGTAATATGAAAAGACACTGGAATAATTTTGATTAAAGGCTACACAGTAGCCCTCCTTTTCTCTCGTCTGAACGCAAGCGATATTTCAGGGTCTCCTTTCGCGGCCCCTTTTTATCGCCGTTATGTTTTCTGCTTTTTTCTATATTTTAGGATTGTCAGTGCATTCGTGATTGTTGCTTACTGCAAGGTATTCTCAAATAAATAGCGCCAAACACATCTACCCGTGCATGATTAATGTAATAAAAATGCGGTGTGTTATTTTTTTGTTTCTACGGAGATGCTTTATCAAACCCGTTTATAAGTTATTAATGTCTGATTCTGAAACCTCAAGTATGTCCCACAGACTAACCGTGTCCTCGGCGAGATTGCTTGTCCTCTGTAAAGACAAATGTGTTTGGATATGTAGGCTCAGTAGATCTTCCCTGTGCCTTGTGATGTAATTTCCAAGGAAATGCTGTATAGTAGCGTTATATTAGCAGCAAACAAATGTCTTCAGATCACATAAGTAAATCTTACTGAGGATAAACAAACTCGCAGAGGTCCTGGTCTCTTTAAGGGATATTGATGTTATTCAGAGTCAGACATGGATGACTTGTAGACGCGTTGGGTCGCAATTCAGATTGTACACGTTCCTCTATACACGTTTCGTAAAAACTATGTTTTTCCCCCTCTAATTGTGCCATATTTTGCACATGTGCGTGTGTGTGGATTAGGGCTGAGACAACACACACGGCGCAACCGACTTCACAATGCAGATATCACAGTACCGGGTGGATCGCAGTGTTTTTTTCTGTTATCCTTGTATCATCTGTCAGTGTCAGGACCCTCAGAGCACTACTTCTTTTTTTTAAAGAAATGACCAACAACGATGGTACAGAAGCTGCAGGATCGGAGAAACAAGGCTTTACAAGAGGATCAAGTGTATCGGGAGGTATGAAGCACTGCGATTTCTCCTGCAGGAGCTCCGTCCCCCCCCAGCGAGAAGCGCGATGTCCGGAAGAGGTTGCAGTTATCGTATTTTCACTTTTACTCAGTCGCTGTCAGCGGCTTATCCTAAGGCCCGGTTCCGGTGGCCCGGAGCTTATCCACCAAGCACGAGATCCGAAGCTAAGGCCAGGCGGGGTGCAACCCAGATGAGACGCCAAAGCGGCCCGGCACGTTCACACAACAGGCATTTTAGAGTAACCGGCCCATCTTAAAGACGTCTTTAAACTGTGGAAAGAAAAACCACACAAACTCGGGAAGAACGTACGAAACCCACAGACAGACAGCGGGGTTCGAAACGCACCCCCGGTACCGTGAGGCAACCTGTGCTTACCCGCCGTACCATCGATCTGACCGGTTATCAAATTTTTATTTGCGTAAACCGCAGTCGTACGAACGTGCGTACCCCGTTTTATCGCATTACATCACGTCATACTACGATATTCAGTAGGCCAGTCCGGTAATTCGTCCCGACACGTGTGGACGGGACCCTGTTTGCGTGTGCGTGTTTGTGTGTGCGCTCGCGGGTTGATTCGATTCCCCTGAATCAGCAAGTCGTTGACAAACAAAAGCGAGGACAGTTTTAATGACTCTGTTAAACGGTGTCAAACAAAAAGACTCTAATTGGGTGTAATGACGTAACCAGTTCTCGGCCACGGCGGACCTAATGATTTAGCAGACTGCCGCTAACCTCCGTAATTGATTGTTCTCGCGACGATTAACATATGAAAAGAAAATGAGAGCGTGGAAGAGCAGCGAAGGATACAAGGAGAAACAATGAAAGACAGAGCGCAACCATTTTAGTTCAGTGAAAACAAAACAAAACAAAAAAAGATAAACATAAATCCTTGCTTATTTGGAAAGCAAGACTGTTCCCAGCGACGATCTGGTTCTGTGGCCTTCTCGCTTTCTTGCCGATAAATTCTAGGAGGGGATCGCTTCCACGTCAAAATATTTATTCTTTTATTTTTCTCCAGTGAGGGGCTGCTTTTTATTTTTTGGGATTCCTGCTGCAGAATTCGATAGAGGGGGCCTGGGGACGGTGTGCAAACCAGGGCGGCGGGAACCCCTGTGGTGTTATCACTTCTGTGTGACCCGGAGCTATAAAAACACTGGGCTGCAGCACCTATAACCCAATATCACAGGTTCTGATTGAGCACCACGCTCCGGACTGGAGTGAGCATAGAACCATGACATTTCCAGACCCTTCCTGCTTCATAACTCTTTTTTTTTTTTTTGCTGACGCTTTTGTGGGGCTTGATGGAAAGCACTGACCCACTGTGACTTACAGGGGGGAAGGTGGAGGGTGGTGCCAAGGTCATCTCAATGACACATGTACCTTGCTGGATGTGTGGAGGGATGTGCACAGGGAGTAAAGGGGAACACGGGTTCGGGTTTTCGACAAAGAGCAAAGAAGAGGGGAGAGGGCAGAGAAAAGGAGCCTTATCACTTTGCCCAGAAACGGCCAACAGGCCCCTATGAACTGGAATCGCTGAAGAAGAAGATGTGGAGAGATGTGGAGAGATTAGAAGTGAGTGCGTATGCCCAAAGGCAAGCAGTGGGGGGGCAATTGTAGCAGATGGGACTGAGAAACAGTCACGGCAAAAGGAGGGTGAGTGAGATAGCGAATGGATGGAGAGAGAGAAAAGAACAGAAGCGGTGGCGTGAGATACGAAACGTATAGTCACCGTTTTAAACTTTTTTAAACATCGGCACGTCAGGAATAGACGGTTACGGCTCCTTTTTTATAAAGTCGGGGAAAATGAAAGTGATTTTTTAAAAGGACGATAATTTGCACTTTGCAGTTACATTTGTGAATCTGTGAAAAATGCCTTCGTTCCAGCGGAAATTTTTATGCGACACATGTATTCGGCATTTAAAATACATGTTGCACACATATATAGAGATATACTGAATCCCCCAAAATTCTAACCGGGGTAATATTGCTACGTTGTGTTGGATTTTATTTATTTGCTTTCTCCCGGCAAGGCCTGCGTTGGTTTCCCTATAAAGACGGGACGAGATGGCGGGTGTGTTAACAGCGGCCCGCCTGAGTCGGCGGCACAATTTTGCTCCGCTGCAGCAGAAAACGCAAAGAGGCGGCGCGGCGGCATCAGCGTAGGAGGACGACTGCCGCCGCGTCGCTGCCCACGGCCCCGTCTCGTCGCTGGCTGTCACGTCCACCTCGCTTCCCGCGGCTCCAGCCACGGCTCTGTCGAGTGCGAGCGGCAGCCAGACGGCACCGCTCCCTCCGTGCCGGTTATTAGCCATCGCTAATCGAGGAATATTTGCACGCGGAAAGCGGAGTCTCTTTCTTACGCGAATCCGCACAGCGCCGTTGCGAAACGCTTTCCGGGTTCGTGTGCAAAAACGCACAAGTTGTCGAATAATTTTGCCCCGTCAACCTGCACCGCAAACCAACGGCAGAGGCAGCCGTAAAATCTTATTTTCTTTAATTAAATTTCTTGTGTTGCACAGATTGCTGAATTACTTCCAGACAGTAAAGTGTATATGAATCACGGAACAAATTTGCTGCAAACACGGGTAAAATGTCTCAGTTTTTTATTGGGTTATTAAAAGCCGGAGACTGTTGTTTGTGTTAGTTTTAACATGCCTTTTTCTGCCGCCCTCTGCTTTTGATATTATTTTTCTGAAATCCCTCTAGGCAATTTGTTTGGTGGCTTTTTGATTGCCGGTCCTGTGGCTCACAAGTATGATGTTTTTCCTTTCAATTTGGTTTCCAACGTTGCAGCTTTTTTTTCCTCCGTCCCCGGTGCATTCCGCTTCGATTTTCTGTCCGGGTCCCGGCTGCCGCTTACATTGTGTCCTTGAGGTTGACCTTCAACGCTCACCTCGGCGTATCCATCCTCCCCGGGATGACCTGCGCGAGTACTCGTTTACCGACCAGGTGGATGGAAAACTAGAAAAATCCACCCCTTTTGTGCCCGACCGTTTCTCTTTAGAGCACCGCCCTCCGCTCCCTTTCTCCACACACATGCACACCATCCGCCTGCCCTTCTCCCTTTTTCCTCTCCTTTGCCGTCCTCTGCACGCACAGACGCGGCGACACGAGGCTCCGAGGATAGATGTTCCCTGATGGGCGAGAGAGGCTGTTCTGCCTGACCTCCAGTGGTTCAGCTACAGCTTCCAGTGTGAGGCACTTGAGATGGAGAACTGCAGTGATTATGGGCTGCAGTGCGAGCCTTTTATGATGGAGGCCTCCAGTGACTGCAGTTTCCAGCGTGAGGTTCTTGCTACGGAAGATCCGGTTATGGCTTAAGCTTTTGGGTTTGAGGGCTGCCGTACCAGATTGCGGCTTCCAGTTCGGACCGTAATCTCTCCTCTCATTTCTCTGCACCCATTCTTCCTCCCTTCTACGTCAGTTTCATCCTCCGGGTCTCTGTATATGTTTAAAGTGAGCAATTAAATTTGAAGTAAACCTGTGGAAATATGGAGATCTTTATATCATGCCGCACCATTAAAATTCCAGGTGAAGACGTAAACAAAGGCAAAGAAAAGGAGAACGATAACAGCGATATATTTTGGTATTCAGAAGCTATTTTGTTTTCCAGTTCTATTTTTGCGGCTCTAAAATAAAGACGTAATAAGTTTGCTGAAAATACGGGTCATCATTCTCCTCCTCCTCCTCATCATCATCATCATCATCAGCAGCAGCAGCATCAGCTTCAGCATAAAAGCTCTAAGTACCAATAATGCAGGAGCCTATCAGAGGGAAAAGAAGGCCTGCAACAAAAGCAGCACACAACTCTGGTCTTACAGCAAATGCTTGCATTTTTTCTAGCCTTATCTTCCCCTGACAATGGAAGCGGGCCTTGTTTTGGCTCCTGCTGGAGCCGCTGCATTATCTAAAAGGCCCGCGGTGCGCGTGTCATAAATAGAGGTTATCATAAGTTGCAGGCAACGGCTGTCCCCTGGGGAGCGAGAGGCGCTTTGGCGAGGAGGTGCCTGAAGGCAGCGCGGGCACAGCCATCTGAACACTCCCCGGGGGATGGGTGGCTGAATGGAACTGGGCCCTGTGATTTACTCCTCTGCCTCCGCGCCTTCTGACACCTTCGTGGGCCGAGAGGGAACAATGCAATGCCTTTTTGGGCTTTGTTAAAAAGACTACACGAGCAGGCTGACGGTTCTCCTGCGTGCTGCTTCTGGATTGGGTCAGGGGTTCCTTTTCACTCTCTCCCCAGTTTAATCTGCGTGCATGTGTGTGTGTGTGTGGGTGCGCGCACTGTACGTGTGTGATTTCCCGCGGGTGTGTCATCTGAGTCGAACAATGGCACGCTTGGTTCATTACTGTACAACTAATAAACAGGACTAGATTTCTTCATCGGTGCCCGAAAAGCAATTGCTCAGTAAAGCGGTCCCCCCGTGTCACAGTATTTGACGCACGCGTGTGTTATTTTCGTGCATTCTCTGCACGTCTGCGTTTCAGTCTGTGTTTAGGTGTGCGCGTCGGCATATTTGTGCAGGCTTACATATTGTGTGCGTATACCCATAAATATTATAAATGTATATATACAAGTTTGAATCCTGTTATTACAACCAGTAAAAGCAAAACAAGCGGTTTTGTTTTTTCCTGATTAACAGCATCTGTTCAAGTTGTTTTTTTGTATCACGTCAAGAAATGCCTGCGTGCTGTAGTTTCACCGCGATCTCCGCTTCGAGGCGTTGCCCTCGTAAAATCAACCCGTGTTCTTCACTTGTGCGCAGCGACGGGGTGGGGCGGGGAGGTGTTCGTGGCCGTGGTGCACGGACGCTGCCCAGAAGAACGGTAGTCTCTGACACTTGTTCAAAGCCAACAAATTAAAAAATAACAACTGCCCTTTTGTTGTCTACAAGTCCTGTCTGCTTGCAGGCGCGTGCCTGGCTGCGGACAGCCTTTCGCTCCACCGGATTCCACGCTAAATCTGAGAGGTGGGGAGGAAACAAAAAAAAGGGGGGGTGCAAAAACTCCCAACCCATTGGTAAGTGCCAGTGATGGCAAGCATCGCTTATGCAAATTCCCAGCCTGAATTGGTGGTTGCTGGGTAAAGAGAAGACTCTGGCAGGGAGTTTCTGGGGGCCGTCCTCCTCAGGATAACACAGTTTGTTTAAATCATTAAAACAATAGCCAGAGTAAACTGTAAAATATGCTTTCCGACCCGGTGTCGGTGGGGGTTCCGGAGTGGACTGCTGATGGAATAATGATTGGAGCATAACGGTCGGTCGAGTGCCTCTGCACCGGCTTGTCCATTTTCAGCGGGTGAGAACGCGTGCGGCGTCAATATTGCATGGGCTCTTAAAACACACTCGGGCCTTCAAATAAAAAGGTGCATATTTTAGTTTAATGAGGCTGAATCATTGTCCCTTATTGTTAGTCAAGTCACTTCCATGTTACACGGGGCCTATTGTTACCGTTAAGACAATGGCCGTTTGTTTCCTTTGTTCAACTCAGTGCTACATCAGACACGGCCCAAAATAAGTTAAAGTAAATTTTATCATATCCCTGGTAATAAAAAGTTAACTTTCACCTTGGGGAGAAAAAAAAAACAAGAAAAAAAGCAAATTATTGATTAGCCAGAGAGCCGAAAACATAGTACATTCATCGCCTGTTTATCAGCAATCCTTTTGTCTGCTTGATGGAAATCGCCGGAACAGGTCGAATGCTGTCTTGGCCACAGTCCACTCGGCTCCACCCGACGTCGCATTCACTATCGCACACTTATGCTCTCTGCGTCACACCGCAAGTTTGTCTTACAGCCAGGCTGAAGTTACGCCAAACTCGGCTAGTCCGCTTTTTCATCGTTGTGTCCTGATCCCAGGTTCTGCTAACAATACGTAGGCAGTTAGATGTGTTTACGCATAACTGTACGTATAGTATGTGCTCACATAAAATATTTACATTATTGCTCTCAGCGCTATGGTAAATAAAATGTGACGGGCTGCGATGAGATGTGAGTGAGTGAGGAACACAGAGATGGTCCATTGAGGGTTGATGTGTATGCTGATTTCTACTCCAAGCCCCTGCCTTAGTTACAATACGTAAGGAGAATCGTGTCGTTGACGTGCTTCATTTTTTCTGTACAAATTACACTTTTTCCACTTTATACCTCACACATTATAAATATTTTGAAAGAGCACAGAAGTCGTGTACAGTAAAAAAAAAAAGCGGTCTGATAACTGACTAATTGAATGAGCGTTGGAATTTATGTACTGGATGGACCGTAAATTGTTGTGCTGCCTGCTTGAGTCCTCCCTGGAATTTTGACAGCATGCAGAGGAAATGTAGGAACTGACTGACAGCTACACCAAGCAACATTACTAAGTTGCGCCACAGGGATCTGCTTGTCAAATAGGAAGATCTGTTTCACTCCACGATAACTGTAGATGAACAGTGTTTTCAATATAAAACAGATTAACTCAGCTAAATGGTAGCTACACCAGGGAAACAGATGCAAAAAAAAAGGAAGGGCCATATAAAAATATCTGTATTCTATTTTCCAGTTATTTATAGATGGAATTACTAAAATCAGGAGACTACGGTTCCAGGAGCCTGACAGTAAGTTTTCATTGCTTCAGTGGCCTGGACAGAGCCTAGATCTCAAGTCTTTCCAGCATCTTGGGGATGAGGTGAAAAGGGCTGTTCAGAGCAAGACTGCAGCCGTCCAATTTGCTGCAACTAGACAACGTATCCAGCATTAGGCAGAATCCAAGCCCAGACAAATTCATGCTATTTTGAACAAATTACTAGTTGAGCGTACCTTATAAATTAAATATGGTGAATTACATCCATCCAGAAGAATAAGGATAAAACCATGTAACATATACAAAACAAGTTAGACAGTCTATTAAATTATGTATCAATAAATTCACATTGGCAAATAATACATTTAGTGAAATGTGTATAAAAGAGCCCTTTTATGATATGAGATTATGTTCCTTCTACTGTTCCATAAACCTGGCTTCTATCCTGCAGAATTTTTGATGCAACCAAGTGAGCATCATTGCACATGAGCGTCACTGCTTTTAATTCACAAATTTTTTAAACAATAAAAACTGTCTCTTCCCCTCTATCTTACTCTGCTACCGTGTCCCCCTCACCCTTTTTCTCTCTCTCGCTCTCTCTCTCTCTCACACACACACACACACACACACACACACACTTCTGTAAAGACTCACAGTTTATTTGCACTTAATTCATAAATCCTTGTCTGAAATCTCTCTGAAAAGTTCCGACTGTTTATCTTTTCACGTGTACCGTTGTTTTTGTATCATTGCCGAAAGATCTCTGAGAGTAATAGAATATTACCCCCTTTAAAGACGACAGCTTTATAGTGTTTGTAATTCTGACACATCTATTATAGACAGGGAATACATTTTGAGAGTAAGATGGGAAAATGATAGTGTCTATACAGAATTCTGTTAATACACACTTAATCTGAAGTTTAAGAAGACTATTTTCTGCCTACTCTAATATGTAGATGAGAACTATTAATAATTATTCTAATTAATTACTCGGAAGCCCTCGACTGCATCAACAATTTGCCCTAAAGGATTTACAGAGATCTAAATTGTAATTTGCTAATGAAAATATCTTTTTTCCTAAATATTTTTTGCATATTTCCTATTACAGAAAATGATTCAATTACACAGGCATTCAAATGCTCTACATCAAGTACAATGCATTACTTCTCTGTTAAATGTTACCCTTTTCCCTTTCCAGTTTACAGTGCAATTTTATTATGCTCATAATTGAAATAGTAAAGTGACTTATTAGCAGTACGTTTCAATGGCGTATCTCCATTCAAGTGGAATGGGAGACGGTGGGATGAGATTGTCACGTGCCTTATTGTATTGTTTGTGATGGTCGAGCGTGCTTAATTCTGTACGTTAGCCGAGGCCAAACGTGTAACGCAAGGGCCAGGAACGGACGACTGGAAAAGCTTGTTTCATTAAATCAGGTTGTACTTAATTGACTTTAAAATCTCCAAGACTGCAATGATGGCACAGGTAATTGTTTAGATGCTCAGCTGAAAATGATCCTAATACATTTGAAATGATGCATTCCGAGAGAGTCAGTTTCATTAGTTTTTAACTGGTCGACGTGTGAAGGAAGGAGGCAGTCAGCCAAATGAGACGCCTACCTCCCGATTGCTCACTGCTGCAGGAAAAAAATAAATAAATAAAAATCTCCCACCTCTAAAGAGTTAAAGGCCAAGCAGGAGAAAAGCATGTTGGGTAAATTCTCGTGATTTGACTCCTACACTGTGGTCTCTGACTCCACACTTCATGAATCCAAATGTTTTTTTCTACTTTGAAGAGAGTTAGGTAACCATAGAGACCTCCCTTTTTTTAAACACTTTCCTATTATGTTCTCAGGCCTCTTTAGTTGGACTCTAAACTCTTAAGCATATTCATTTGTTTAACCAACAAAACTGTTCCCGTCTTAATCTGCATGTATTTTTTCTCCTGTATTCTTTTTCAAAATATTTTTGTGTTGCCCCAAACTGAGACTATGTGAAATGGCAACAGTCAGAATTCTTCTCTTTGTCCAGCAGTGTGTTATCAGACGAGAACTTCCCCGGTGTTAATCCACCCAGATCTCTGCTGCTTTCATGTGTAAAGCACAATAAATCCCATCTTTTCACACGTTCATTAACTGAAAATCACACAGAGCCGCGTACGAAATGAAGAAAATGTCAACTGAATTAAAAATTAAAAATTGCAAACAATAGGGATGAATTGATTGGTCGAATTTTACCTTGAACAGAACGGTTCTGTCCTTGCACTTTTCCAATTTCTCTAAACAAAAGCAGGTTCCTAATGACATGTCCCCTTCATTCTGTACCGTACTTTTAGTCTAATTTTTAGTCAGAAGTTGTGTCTTGTCCAGGTCATCTGTAGGGCAACAGAATGGCATTTAAGTCCCTTTTTAAATGTATGATTAGTTTAGACAGCCATCATTAAACAAAACATACTGAAAACATTTAAACTGCAACATAAATGAGGAATGAGGTAATTTTATAATTTTTGTTGTTTTTCTTCCAGGCCTAAAGTAACATGCTTGACCTGTTATAATGACATACTGTATTTATGGACTTGAGATCTTCTCATTTTATTCACAGCTGAAGAAGTACACTGTTATACTCTCAAGTAAAGTATATTTGCTTTGCTGCTCCAGGATTAGCCCAGCTCTGTAACAGGCAAGCATTACGAAGCGTGTACATGTCTAATATTTGACAGTAGTGGCCTTCAGTAAGGACACTTACCAGATGGAAAAGTCGTGCAATAATGCTGCATACACGGAACGGTGGTCACCCCTTACGCCCTCTTTGTAACACGATCAAAACATCGAGACGTGCAACTCAGAATCATCACACGTGGGAAGCACCTCTTAGCTAAAGCTCAGTGTGTCCTTCAGCAAGATCCTCTCACCCACATGCACATGAGGTTTGCGTTCTGTGGACCTTCTGCTCTTTCTTGTTTTCTCTTCTGTTGCTGTTTGTTTTGAAAACCTGGCCCGCCACCTAGTACTCATATCTTACAGGTTAATTTTTAGTTAGCTAATGAGGTAGCTGCAATGGTAATTTACACATCTGGGTGTAGCAACTTTTTTTTTTTTTTGCAGCAAGGTGCATCCCCTGTCTTTCAATTCGTTCACTGCCTAGACACGGGACAGCATATACACGATCCGTGCGTGTGTGCACGTGTGCGGCGGTCTGTTCGTCTCACTGTGCTCTAATTTCTCCAGCAGTCCGATCGTGCGCTTTCCTCCCCGGTACACTGCGACTCGACTGTCCTCCTCTTGCCTGAATGGGAGAGAGGGAGAGAAGGAGTAAGGGAAAGCTGGGGAGGAGGTTGGCAGGCACACAGCTGCAGTGCTGCTGGGGCGCTTTGCTGTGCTGCTACTGTCTGGTTCCGTTGTTATCTAATGTATCTCGTGTCCTGTCAGCTCTCCCTAGTGCAGAGGAACGCCTTTTGTAGACCTCACTGTAAGAATAGCTTTCCCTGGTCATACAGCATCTTTACCATGATGAGTAAGCGTTTCATAACAAGAACAAACAGCAGAGAAAAGTCTATATTTTCTAAGTCTTACTTTATTCCACTGTTATACGTTTCAATGACCAAAATTCAGCAGTACCTGCATATCTTCGTGCCATGTCCTTTGCAAAAACAATTACTAAATACAGTCTGCCTTAAAGGGTACACGTGAAAGGGATGCAACACATGGGCAACCCACAATATTTTAATTGTTAAAATGTAAATATGTGTAAATCTATAAACCAAAAGGCCGTCAAAAATCAGGAAAAATACAATACTATGTTCCAGAAAAGACAGGACCTCAGTTTCCCAACAGCCAGGCGCAGCTGTGTTGTCTCATGATGGTCCAGAGATGATCTTTGCTTGGATATGCTATGCAAGAATTTGTCTTTTGTCTTTTTTAGCAAAAAATGAAAGCAGCAGTACTCAGTGGAGTTATTCCCAGATGCTGCGAGGAGAAATTAGGCTTGCTTGGACATAATGGAGGACATGCCCTTGGTTATCCCCCTGTCTTCAACATAAACCTATGGTTTCGCATATATTAACTCAATTTCTTTTCAAAGAGGAATTGGTTTTATTTATTACTTTTCTCTTTGTAAATTTCTTATAGCGACATAATGAAGAAATACATTTATACAGAACTGCTGAATGTATGCTTTGAATGGATGGATTGGTAATGTAAAATATTCTGTATGTCTGTAACGATAGGATTATCTAAAATTGTGTAAAATTATTATGCGAAATATATGATTGGAAGTGGTAGTTTCTTCCGTCAATATAAACAGAGACACGATTTAGCGGCAAATTTGTACGAAATACGAAATGGGCCGGTTTTGTGGGGTCTTTAAGAAAGGAGCGAGCTAAACCTGTTAGGAATACGCCCTGCACACAACTTCAAACTGCTGATAGCTGCAGCCATGTCAATCACGTAAGCAAACCTGCTAAAACATTGGGACAATAATAAAATAGAATTTATGTGTTCCCTGCACTAGATATTGAATTTCAATTTTCCCGAGACTCCTGCCATAAATTATGGAGTAGATGAGAGCATTTTTGTAATTGGGTTTAACGGGTTGTTGTCATATTTTATATAATTTGAAGAAAAGGTTGTGTACAGTTTTTAGCATACATAATTGGCTCAATTATTAAACTGACTTCAGCATGAACATCCCTTCATCTTGAGCGTGCAGCTGGATGAGAGCATGCAGCCCATGTCTGGGAATAATTCATAAGCGCACTGAGTTATTAGGGCTCCTGAGTCCTGGGTTTTGTTGTTCGCGAGCTCGCAGTGAGCGGCCCAGACTCCAGCCCTCATATTTTAGTAATACCCTACGCTGCGGTAAGTCTGGTTATTAAAGCCACTACAGGTTGACAAAATAAAGTGACACTGGGGTCCCCCCGGCCCTGCTCTCTAACAGGCATGATCAAATGGCACACAGAGAACGTGAGTGTGGGGAAAGTGGGATTTGATCAGCTGGCAGCTTTAACTAGGAGTTGGAACCATGGGTCGGGGGAGTATCAGCAGTGTGTGTGCGTGTGTGTGCGTGCGCACGCGGGTGCACGGGTGTGGGTGAAAGCAAGGGTGTGTGGTGCAACGCAGGGGAAGCTGTCACTGTTTGCTTGTAGAGGTGAGGAGAAATGAGGCCAGTGCTGTCGCCATGTTGTTCCCACAGCAGTAAAAAGGCACAATTCAGCGCCAAGTGTTTGTGGCTCTCTGCAGGCAGGATCTCACCGGCGGTCAGGGGCGGACACCGTCCTTTCATCGCAGCGGCCGAACCGCAGAACGCCCTCGCCGCGGTCGAACAGAAGCCAGCGTGCTCTCGACGGTCCGCCGCACGCTTAACCTGCGCAAATTATTACACAATAAGAACGGCGGCGGAAGAAAAAAAAATACATTAGGCCTTTGACAGCTCCTAAATTAACCCAGATATGTTTGTGCAACACGCCTGGGAATAAACAGCATAAAATGGAATCTTAACCGCAATATTTTCTTTTTTTTTTGGTCTCTTCTGATGTCTTGTCATTTGCTCACCAGCATCGCTCACGTGCTGAGGGAAGCTCTTTTGTGTCGCTCCTCTGCAGTGACCTGCCCTGGTGCGCCATTGTCCCACCTTACTTGTGTGTGAGGCCTGGCTAATTCAAGCACTCTCCTGCCTCCATGGCTGCCAGTTTACAGTCAAATTGCCCTATTATAGCTGCAGGGGGGCTCAAAAAACAACAAAATGGAATGATGTGATGGGGCAGCATTTCAAAGCAGTTGCCTCTGCAGCTCCTATTTCAGGTAATTATTTTGATACTGCATCAAACAACCGGTTGTTGTTTTTTTTTTGTGCGCGTTTTGTTTTGTTTTTGTGTTGTTTTTTTCCCGCCGAAAGTCTTAAAACACATTGATCGCTCATTGTTGAAAACATCTGAGGCGGTTGCCGCTCTTTTCAAAAACAGCTGATGTTGACGCATTTGGCCAAATGTGCCACCGTTCGGATCATCTCGGTATCCCGTCGCACGTTGCTTTTAGGGCACTTCTGCATTATTTATGTGCAAGTGTCGTTGTATTCGGCGCACTTTTCCTGTCGGCCTTGAAGTGTCGGCGGCGCATTTGCGGCCTCCGAGTTTCCCGCGCGCGAGGCGGCACAAAAACAAAAGCTGACGACGCAGGGCTCGCGCCGCCGTCTCCCGCGCGGTAATCCGGTAATCTGTTTTGTTCTACGGGGGGCGACGGGCTCAAGAAGCGTGCGAACAGACAGACGGGTCTTCGCACCGATTCAGACGAGGAGTCGTGCCGGTTATCGCTTCCAAACACGTCGCCGCTGCCGCCGCCGCCGCCGCTGCTGCCGCCGATGCGCGCGTGAAAGCCCTCATTTGCCGCGCGCCGCATAATGAGCGCGCGAGCTGAGGCAGGACACGAGTTGGGGTGGTTGGGGGGGGGGGGGGGGTGCGCTCTTTTTTATTCTTTCAAGATAACCAGTATTATATATTACCGTATTTCCGACAAGGTGACGAAACGAATTGACAGATTTATTCCGCCGCTGAATTAATAAACTGCTAAAGGAACGTTAAACCGTCGAAGTGTTAAAAAACTCCCACCGCAGACTGGCTCCCTCTTCACAAAAATATACCCGGTTAATAAAATAAATCCGTTTCAACACACGTGCAGCTTTAAATAGTTCGTTGTCCAAAAGAAACGCGCGTCCAGCGCAGCTGAGGTTTTGTAAACATCCCCGCTGCATTTTTAAGAGAAAAAAAAATCTTTTTTTAAGAGATAATCGTCGCATTTTTAAGACGAAAAAAATTAAGCGATAAAAACGCTGCGATGAAGGACAGCCATATTTCTTATTGTTCTCGCACTGGAAACGGGAGATATGACAAAAGAAGAGACAAAAAGAAGAAAATCAGCATCAGAATTAAACTTCTGCAAAAGGAGAAAAGCTACATTTCCTTTATGGCAGAAGTCAGGATTCATGTATGTGTAAAAGGACAACAGCGATCCTCCTTGGAAGAGGAGACCAGTCCAACTGCAGATGCAACACACTTGACACCACGTGGGGGGTTTAACGCAATTCCTTGGTGTCTAAACTCTCTATAACCACATCTTCGCTGTAACTCTTGAAAACTAATACCAACATCTGAATGGAAACTTTTGTAGTACCGAATTTTTTTGTCGGTGATAAAAAAAATGTAAAGACGAATAAAAATCAAAATTTAAAAATCTACAACTAAATAGCGTACGGTCCCGTACAATGTTCTGTAATAAAATAATACTATATGTATTGTATTGAACTCTATCGTCTACTGTTAGGAATTTATCCGAAGCCGCTGCACGGGTGTTATCAGCTGTCTCCGCCTGTTTCTCTTGGTGCATGTTTGGGCTGTGCAACTACTTTTCACAGCACATTTCATTTTTTTAAGGTGAATTTATTTACTTCAAAGCCGGGTTGTTGTGTGAAACAAAGAGGCAGGTGGTGGGTTCCTTTGACACGCGTCTTTGTCCGCTTTATTCAACATGTTATGCGGCTGAAGTGGGGCTGCGAACCTCTCACCTCCCGTGTGTAACGCGGTGGCTAACATGTGAAACGTGCTGCGCTGGCACACACCGCACCGCGGCACAAGCACGCACATTGCCGACAACATTAAGTCTTTTCTAATGAGGTACCCGGTGTTTACTGTGTTTACCGGGCCCGAGTCACAGCTATAGGTGTTTCCCGATGGACCGGAAGCGCGTTATTTATATATTTCTGCCCTGTTTAAAACAACGAGAAACAAGCACCGAAAAATTTGGAACCCAGCACGTTTTCAGGGACGAATTAGATTCGGACACCAGCAATTTCTGCATTAGTCTAACACACCACTAAAGTAGTAGCCTCCATAACTGGAAAACATTGAAACACAGTCCATATCGTTCCATTCGATCATTATTCTCTCAGTACCGAAGCTTGAAGAGGCACAAGAAGCCCTTTTCTTTCAAAGCTTCATCATGCCAGACTCACCGTAAACAAGTGACACCACGACCAGTCTTCTCCAGTGTCTGCAAGCTGAAAAAGAGACTGGGTGTCTCAGGTATGATAAAGCGTGTTAACACTCTAATGTTTAAATGTCAAGATGATGAATCACTTCATGAAAATAAAATCTTAAACACGGCTGATACCTGGGGTTCAGGTGGGAGGTGGGCGAACTTTAAATCTGGCTTTTTAGCCGTTCACAGCTGACCTTGTAATCAAAGAGAGTTAAAAAGAAATTACTGAGACAGTTATCTAGAAGAAAAGAAGTTGAATGGTTGACTAAGTAAAGCAATATGTCATTGAATGGAGATTAATTTGCCAGAAGGACACTTCAAGGTCTTTATTTGATTTAGTTGTAGGTTGAAAATTAAATTTATAATATCATGCAAAGCAATAACACTGAGCTATATATTTCAAAGCGTGATGCCAGTAGGTGATTTCAAACAAGTTTTTATATGACAGCTCCTCTGTATGTATGTCTGGGGAAGAAAACAGTTCTGCACATAAAACCTGTCAAAGAAAAAAAATGTGTATTTTACAATAATACTAATCTAGCGTCAAGCAGGTGTTTTAAATATGTGATCACTTCTACAGGTACGCTGTTAGGTGACATTACGGCGGCACAGCGACTCGTGCTCTTGTCCCACGGCACCGGGGCGGTGTGAGAGAACGTGGGTTTGACGGAGCTGTCGGGTGTCCGTGGAGTTTGCCCGCTCTACCTGCACCTCCGACGCCGCTCCTGCGCTCCTGTTTCCAGCCACAGTCCAAAGGTGCGTGTTTCAGACGAACCGCTAACTCTGAATAGCCCGCAGTGTGTTTCAGCGAGTGTGTGTTGCGCTGCTCTGCCTTACAGATGTGTGTGTGCACCTAGCATTGATGTCACCTTGAATCAAAAGGTGTTGGCTAAATACTGCGTAGTACTGGGTGTAATATTTGTGTATTAATGTGACACAGTTAAGTCGCTTTGAAGGAAAGCGTGTGCTGAAAAATGTAAATGCGGTGCGTTTCCTTTACAGCCTTATTCCTTCCTTTGTGCAGGTTTCTTGTTCAGACTAGTTCCTTTTAAAGTTGTCTGGTGTGCTAATATCCCCACGTTCCGTGGGGTCCATTGCTTCATTGGTGGGTTACCCGGCAGGTGTTTTGGATTATGGTCTCCCGGAGCTAAAAGCTCAGTTATATGGGTTAATTTTTTTTAAAAAAATTCTCCAATGAGGTATTTTAGTGGTTCCCGTCATCGCGTACAGTGTCGTTGGTTTTTGTTTAAGAGCCGTCTGATCAGCAGGGTTTCCATTGTTTCGGTTGTTTTATGTTAGGTCGTCTGAAGGTTTTCTGTAATCCTTTGTCTGCCGTTGACTCGAGTGGCAGATGCACTGGGTTCAATTGTTTCAGTGTGAGTTGCAGGTTTTATTCGGGCTCATATGGTGCTCTCTGGGTTCTGTTGTTTTAAACCCCTTTGACAGGGGGTTAAATTATAGTCTGCCGCTGCCAAGGCAATAATTTAGTGAATCAACCACAAGAACCGAAAACTACTAATGAATGTGTTAGTTAAGACTCGTGTGCTGGATCTATATCGACTCAGCGTGTCTCTTTAGGGCTGGGAAGGCGTGAAAATGCTATCAAATACAAACTTGGAATTGGGTTGTATCTGTGTATTGCGTGCAGGGTTTGGCACGAATCGCACGTTTTCATCACCAGAGCTATCAAACACGATCGGGCGCTTTTTCGGTTACGTGCGGCCCGCCCCTCGTATAAACCGTTTCTTGGCCCGCCGTTGACTTTGGCCGCGGCGGTTCTTGCAGCGCACCTTTCATAAGCTGTTCTCTGCTTCTCATGTCGACAAGCTCCTCGTATGGGCACTTTGGGGATTCTCATTGTGCCTTTTTGCAGGATAGAGGTATGTCTTGAGTAAATAGCAATTATTTTTGTAAGTATACAGAATATAAAGTCCGGCTAAATTAAACATTGCTTTTATAAAGCACATTAGCACAGCCTATATGTTGTACGTAATGCTGTGTGAAAGTTCTGCAGCGTCACGCGCTCTAGGCGGTACGGTGCGCATCAAGACCACGTGCTTTGTCCTCCTGCTTCAGCGCTGTCCACATTCTCCTTCTCCGTGACGCCTCTTGCTTTCATTTCACACTGTTTCTCCCCTGTCACTCCAGTCCGGCACACCCTCCTTCATTCTGCCGATGTACAGTACTGTGCAAAAGTGTTAGACATGCAACTTGAATGTGTGTTGAGAAGTACAGGTAGATTCTTATCTACCATCAGGGGGGTTTTTGGTTAGTCCCAAATTCATTCTGCAGCCTGAGAATGACCTCAAACACCCAATCTCAGTCATACACAACTATCTTCAGCAACAGATGGTCTGGTCCCCACAGAACCCTGATCTCAACATGATCAAGTCAGTCTTGGAGGACATGCAGAGACAGTCAAAGTGTGCAGAAGAACTGTGGCCGGTTCCTCAAAATGTTTGGAAGAACCTACCAACCTCTACCTTAAACTTCATGCAAGTTTGCATAAGAGAGCTGATGCTGTTGTAAAGACAAAGGGTGGTCCCACCAAATATTGATCTGATTGAGGTTTTTTTTGTCTACTGCACTTTTTAGAAGGTTTATTGGTTAATAAGTATTCATGGCATTATTTTTGAAACCATCTTCGCTCTGTAGCATTTTTCCCACAGGTACCTAAGACTTTTTCACAGTACTGTACGTGCTCCCTGTTCTTCTCCTCTCACCTCCCCAGGGCGACCCTGCAACGTGCACGGTGCCCTCACATAGCTGGTCTCAAGTTCACATTTCACATCAATCCATTTCCACCCGTCCATCCTTCTACCTTCCATCTATCCATCCTTCTGTCCATTTCCATTAACCACTTATCCTAAACGGGGACGGGGGGTCCAGAGAACATCCCGGAAAGCGTGAACACAGGGCTGTGAAACGGGGATGCCAGTTAATCGGAAATCAATCAGTTTCAATTGCATAATATTATATATTCCACAAAGCAAAATGCAACTGTGCGAATTTCCAGGTTATCGAACGTGCTTCGGCTCGCGTGCACCTTTACACGTGCGCAGTTGAATAATTCATTTACACTCAAATTTGTTGGATTTCTAAATTTCAGGGAATTACTGCTAAGTAGCAGGTTCGTACTATAAATGTAATTGTAGGCGAAACTCTTACGTAACTGCCATTTTTCATTCGTCCGCTGTTTTAATCTGGTTTTTGTGAGAAACTGACAACTCAGCAGCAATATGCAGGTTTCTCGCTTTGAAAAAACATGCAAAGGGGCAAAACTGTGGCAAATTCTCAGCTAACTATCAGGCACAGGAGACCCCTGTAACCATTTATACCCAACACCCTGTCTGGCACACAGCAGCGTGGAATTACGTGTAACGTGTGTTAAAAGGCCCGACGCTCTTTTCCGCGCCGGCAGAAAATTCGCAGAACGGAGGCACTGATTTGCACGCCGCGCTTTATGGCCCCCGAGTGAATTCTTGTCTTTTGTGTTTACAGATTACGTCTGCATTTTTAAAGAGAGACTTTTTCAATGATATATATATTTAAATTTTGGCCAACTTTTGGTTTGCCAGGAAAGCATGTAAAGATGCGAGTCTGGCGTAAAATACAGGTGTTTTGAGGAGTGTGTTACTCCAGCACTGAATTGCTCTAATAAAATGTATTCCTGAATTAAAACGTTGGTCATTTTGGGTAAAAGCATCAGCGAAACCTCTTAATCTTATAAAATAATCGTAGCAACCTGGGTCTGTTGGACCGGATTTGAGAAGAAGCTGAATGAGTAGAAACAACCAAAATCACAATTTTATTTATTGGAAGAAGGAAATAGATGTCTAAGAAATGCTAACATTTATTTTTTATATTTACTATATCTGCACACAGAAAACTGTATGAGATAAAAAATATCTAATTTCTTACATTAGTCCTTAAGACAGTTTAGTTGGGTTTCATTTTGCTACGCATGAGGTCTGTTTAGACGCCGAGTTCTCAGGTTGCCGACAGGAAAAAACCGGGACGGATTATTTGCGACATCTACAACGTGTATCAGTCATTTAGTACGTCGCCAACTTTCCGTTGATGACGATATTTTATGTTCAGGTGAGACGCCTCAGCTGTGTACCGTGCAGAGGGAAAGGAATTCCAGGTTGTTGACATCTTGCCCTCGTCTTTCTCGTAGCGAGATGACCGAGTCGTGAAGGACAAGGTGGTCAAGGTGGTGACAGGATCCTGGGTAAAAAAGTTTTTGCCAGAGGTAAGTTTGGGCGTGGGGATAGATGATCCTAATGTCCTCCAGACAGCGCCACGTCAGCAACATCTTCTCACGTTAGTTGCTCCTACTGCTGTATCACCCGAAGATGCGAACGCAGCGGGTTATTTCGGCCCACGTCAGAGATCACCTTTATCGTGCACCTCACCGAAAGCCCCACGAAAGCCGTACCGCGGTATATCCTAAACCGGGAACGCAAAACAGCTGGCGCCAAGTGGCGGCATGGCAACGAGCATCAACATATTCCTGCGACTGTCCCTGTATCCCCGGCAGCACCACCTACGCCTCTGCTCCAGTCGCACCGCTGACCGACGAACGGCCATCAACAAGCTCAGCGGGGTCACCGGCGCTTGCTGCATCACGTTGCCGTACGGCACGGAATACCAAAGTGTGTTTGAAAATGTTCTGTACGTTTTGGTAAAGAATACTGGACTGAATGATATGGACAAAACACCACAGTCTGTTCTTCACTGTGAAATCCGCCGAACAGTAACTTATTCAAAACACCCGTGACATTTTTGACCTGCTTTGCTTCATTTCTGGCCAAATACGACCCGAAACCTGGTCGTAAGTCGAGGACATTCTGCATCTGTTCAGCACACCCGGCAGACCGTCTGCAGTCTGGCTGCACATTTTGCAGGTACTCATCCGAGCCCAACGTTCCTCCTCTGCTGACAACGCATACAGCCAACGCGCATTCTGAGCTCGGAGCCGTGCGTCCCGGCAACTTCCACACCCGTTCACCAGGGATTTGTTTAAACGCAGGGATAAAGTTTTATTTTTCTGCGCTTTTGAAAGACAGTCGGCCCAATTAGAGCCACACGCGACCCGTTTCCCTCCTTTGTTATTAATGATCTGCTGAGTGAATGGGAGCACAGGGCTGTGCTGTGGCAGCTCTAGTTATCCGTGCCGGTCAAGCATAGCCAGGTCTCACATGAACACACAGTCAGGCACGAGTGAATAAAAAGCAGTGACACCCCTAAAATGAAATAAAGAAATGAAATCTTTTTTTTTTGTTTCCCGGGGCGGGGGAGTCGAAGCCTGTCAATCTCTAGATCATCTTTTCTGGAGGGCCTTTTCAGCATCCCTCGGCCTCCTGCGCACAGACCTTCTCCGGCTCGGCCCGTGGAGGAAGTTCACGCTTTCTGACACAGCGCTTTGTTCGTTTTTATTTTCAATTAGCAGCGAGGCCACCTACACCACAGTGCCACCTAGAGTCGGAGGGAGCAGCACACATCCGGGGAACAAAAAATCGAGTGCAATTTAACGCGACGCTTTTCTCGGCTGAAATTCCCCGCGTCGACCCAAATCGGGGCCGAATTACTTAGACCGCGGCGTGCGGCTCGTCTCCACGCAAAGCGGAAAAGTCGCCGACGCAGCAGTTTGGTAAGACGGCCGGGCGTCAGGTTGCTGTAAGTTTTATTGAACACGTTAGAACTAAAAGCATATTTGAAGCAGCTGCTGTTTCGCGGGGCCTCCAGAAAGGTATGCATTGTTCAAAATAAGCTACGAAATGCATAACCGGCAGCGGACGTATGTCGGTTTTTGCTTCAAAAATTCTGATGTCGTTCACCCCTCAGATGTTTCGGACCTGCTTTCGTGGCCAGGTGGGAGTGAGGAGCGGGGCCACCGAACCCCGCGCTTGTTTGCCAGTCGCGCCCGTCCACCGCAGCCACACGTCCCCTTTGTTCCCGAGGGGCTTTTTTTTTTTTTTCCCCCTCCTAAGCGAATCGTCTTCCATTGTGCCTTTGCATCGGTGTGTATAACAAACCAATTATGTTCCGGTCACCGAGGTCGGCGGGAAGAAGAATCATTCTTTCTGTGTCCGCAAACTCATCTCTTGCCAGAGTTTTTACAAAAGGAAAAAGAAAAAGTCCCCTGAAAAACAGCTCATATTTTTTTTTTGAACGCAAGCAGCGATTTTGAAAAACTTGAAAACCTGCGAAGTTTCTAGGCGAAGCCCCCCCCCGTGACGTAATAGTACGCAGGGTATTTAACGCTTTGTTTTCCTTTTCCCCTGGTTTTTAATTCTGAAATGCTAACGTGCCTTTCATTTACACACACACACACACACACACACACACACACACACACACAAAGACAAACAGTGAAATCGATGCGACTCACCTCACCTGTAAGGGTTACTGCACTTGCGACTAGAACCCAGAAATGTGACAGATTCATTCACAGATACAGCAAAGGACAAATATTGTTTAGTGCCATTAGCATAAACAAATGAGGACATTAGTGTCCCATTAAGCACAATGCTGCTCATTATTACTGCTCCCGAATAAACTGCTGGATTGTGTTCCAGAGGTTCCCTTTGAAGCCGCAAAGGAAAGTCTGTTTTTAATTAAACTCATTTGCATTTACAAATAAAGTCTAATTAATATGAGTCATTTGCCGTGTTTTCTTTGTGCGGGAAGGAGTGCGACACGCGTCACGCACGTCTCCCGAACGGGGAGGGAAGGGGGGGGGGGCGTGCCGGGAGCAGGGGGGGTCCGTCGCGGACAGGCCGGGAGCGGGAGGGCTCGGCCGACGGAGCCGGACCTTCTCCAGCGGTCCGCCCTCCGTCTCCGGGCCTTCCCGGGGGCGGGGGTCTTCTCAAGCCGTCCGTGTTGTCCGCTCAGCATCCGGTCAGGCCTCCTCTGCTCCTCGGCCCTTTGAGGAGATTATTTGTTTCGGGGACATGTTTTTTTTTTTCTCCATCCAAAACTCGCGTCTTTTACATCTGCAGCCCAACGTCCTCGTGACTGCAGACCTTTCGCACGTCTAGGCGACGCGGTTATGGTTCTTTAAACGCACCGACACATTTGCACGTGAAGCTTTGTCCAGAAGTTGTACGCGGAAGTTCCGGAAGGCCCGGAAAGGCGCGCAAACCTGGGCCGCGCTTGCCGTTCCAGGAGCGTCTGGGAGAGGCCCTACTGACGCGTCCCTCCCCCCGCAGACGTCTTGACACGTACGAAACCTCTCGACTGAGGTGTGTTTTGCGCAGGAGCAGCTGACCGGGAAGGAGGGAGCTGCAAGATGGCGTGTCGGGGGTAACCTGGGAACGACGGGGGGGAGGGGGGCTGGCAGGACAGCGTGCAGAGGGATGGGGGAGGTAGGTTGGGTGGAGGTGGGATTTCTGTAATTATACAACCAACCATATCTAGACTGCCTGCCATCTTCTCCTTTCTTCTTCCTTCTCTCTCTCTCTCTCTCGCTCGCTCGCTCGCTCTCGGCCGCCTTCCTCCCTCTCGACGCGGTTCGGCCAGTCGGAGGGCTGCGAGGGAGACGTGACTGACTCGCTGGGTGAGGGTGAGGGGGAGAGAGGCACAGAGGGGAAATGAGGTAAGGGAAGGTATGGCAGTGTCGTATGGGAGCCCAGTGACCACACGGTTACGGGGAGACGCACATATTCTCATTATGTTGAGAATTAATTCCCAACTCATTACACTTCGGCCACTCGGTTCGAATGAACCCGTCTCTATGCTAATGAGCGTGTTTTCCCTTAATTTTACAATTAATTCCGAGACGTGCCGGGCGCTTCCGCGTGCGTACGACGGGTTCCGCGCACGCGGCACGTGTCGTCTGCGTTCTGCTTTTTATCTGAATTAAAAGCCGGACTTGCCGAGGCCGAAAGCGACGCCGCTTTGCGATCACGCGTCACTTAAGAGCCGAAGCCCCCCCGAACCTTGACCGGAACACAGGGATTAATTGGAGCGTTTTGCTCGGTGCGGTGAACTGCGGCGCAGGTGATGTCACCTTTAAACCTTCAGTTGCGGCGACGGGAAGAAAGCGGCAGTTTTAAACCGAACCCGTCGTCATTCGGGTTATAAATAATTCTGCTGATCACAGACGTCGTGCTGCTTAAGGTCAGAAGGTAGTGTGAACAGGCTGATGTTCACTTTGCAAAATAAAAAAAAAAAAAAGGAAGCAACGGCAGCAAATTCCTACAAAACCTGCATTCGCTCATGTAAATACGCGAGGTTTCCTCACCCCATGAAATTGGATTAGGGGTTTAATCTGCTTTTGTGCGAGACCTGGTGCAACACGCACTTTTACTCGCAGAAGGCCAGGGATGCGTCAGGTGTCGCAGGGGGCACTTCCGGCGCCGGCGCCTCCCTTGTCCGCAGCCGAAATTTGCCCTGACCGACACGCCCGGCCTGTTCCACGTTCCTCAGGAGGACTTTCTGCCCCTTATTTCCTCACACCGGTCTCAGAAAGAGAACGTTAGACTGCGGCCCGATGCCTCGAGCTTCTCCTCCTTCGCGAAGCGTGGCGTGTTACTCTGTGAAGTTAAACAAATGTGATGAACGTGAAAATTGTCCTCCAGCTTTAATAAGGAGTGGGACTGAGAAGGTGGTGGAGACGCAGTCTGTTTTCAGCCAAATGTAAGAGAATATTTGGATTTTTGAGCTGTTCTATTATCCTACATGAGTTAAGGCCTTTTTGCCCCAAGATGACTGACATCTAAGGAGTTTTCAGCCCGAATTAACATAAAACAACTTCTTCCTTCTGCATGTCTGCCTTTATCTCTGCTTGTTCCTTCACAGACTGAAGGATTCCTTGACATTTCATTCTGTTCACGCTTCTGATGATGTCCTGCGTCCGGGGAGAGGGGAGGTGCGACGCTTTCGTGTCCGAAGAGATTTATTTTGACGGCGTCGCGTACGTTTTCCCTCCACATTTCACTGCACGCGTTCTGAACCCGAGCCACGATCCCATCGGAGCCACAAACCGCCGCTCTTCTGCCTCCCGCAGAGTTAAAGTCCGGAAATGCGGTTCGGGTCACTTCCGCACCCCGTGCGGCCAAATGTGTCGCCCGTTTGCAGAGTTTAACAGGCGTAAGACACACGCGGACTATTAGCAATGACAGTGACGCACACGTATGATGATAAAACACGCCTCGGATGACATGAAATGAGACGTCAGCAGGGGAGCGAAAACAGAACAGCTGTGGCTGGAACACCTGGAAGAGCAACTGACCCCCCCCCCCCCGCATCTCCTGAGCATGTAAACAGGACACAGCTGGGGGCCAAAGGTGACACACATGCAGCTTTCTGTTTGCTTCTCATCTTTATTATTTATGTGACATGTAGAAAATTACACTATATTTATATACATAAACGCAATGTATGTACATATAGAGAAGCAACAAAAATAGTGCAGATTAGTAGAAAAGGTCATTTTTGTCAACATTGTATTATTATTATTATTATTATTATTATTATTATTATNAAGGTCATTTTTGTCAACATTGTATTATTATTATTATTATTATTATTATTATTAATAATAATATTATTATTGTTGTTGTTATTATTATTAGTAGTGGTAGCAGTAATTTTATGACTGATACATTGTTTACACAACAATTACTTTTAAAATTGATCATTTTTATCCTGCTGTGTTATTATTTCATTTGTGTCGATGTTTTTCTGTCCATTTTAAGATAATATATTAAACACACATTTCTGCTACCAGCACAGTAAGATCATCGCATTTTTGTCACAATCAGAAAAGATGTTAATAGAGCACCAGAATGTCATTAAAGTGTTAAGCATCTTTTCGAAAATCGTGACAAAATGTTGCTAAAATGCAGTAAAATTGACTGTGACAAACAAAAAATAATAATGATAGAAATTAATTGTGTATTTGTTTGGAATTATTATGAAAGCAGTAAAAGTTTGCATAAAGCACATTTATAGCTGAGTTTACCGATTCATGTTTATTTTCTAATATTTCAGTTCACCAATTAATTCATAGCAACAAGAAAAAAGTATTTTAAAATAAGCATATAGTAAAATAACAATTTATTGTATTTTTTACGCTGTCTTTCTGTTTTCTATTTTTCTGTAGTGACTTCTGTAAAATTAAAATAAAATGATCAGCCTTTGGTAAAAAGAAATGTTCTTATTTCATTTTTTTGCTTTTTCAGATGTTTTTTTCTTGTAACCGAAGAGTAAAGTTTTGTGTTTTGATGATGTGTGTGTGTGTGGTTGTCTGTGTGTGTTTGTGTGTGTGTGTGTGTGTGTGTGTGTGTGAGTGTGTGTGTGTGTGGTTGTTTGTGGGTGTCTTTGTGTGTGTGTGTGTGTGTGTGTGTGTGTGTGTGTGTGTGTGTGTGTGTGTGTGTGTGTGCGTGCGCGCGCACGGTGGGGGAGGGGAAGAGAGTTAATGCAGACGGACCCTCTGAAACATGGACATGTCAGCATTGCCAGAGGTGCTGATGGAAGTTAATGCCGGCTGATGGGTGGTGCCCCCCATGGGGGGGGGCAGCGAGGGGCTGCCACCTTTTTAATCCCTACAGAGGAGGCACCAGAATCAAATAAATAAAATACCTCCTATCTGGGAACGCCTCGGCACGCTGCCCCACTTAGAACACAGTTTTCGAAAATCACTTCATTAAAAATGGAGTTTTGAAAAAGTGCAGGAAAAATATTCTGGGTGACTTAGATGGATGTGGGGGGGGGGGCATCTACCAATTAAACAGAAGGTCTTCCTTGATGCTCAGAAGAAGCGGCCTCCTTCCCAGCTGCCCCCACCTCCTCCCTCAGCACCGCTCACACACCCTCACACAACACAAACACACACGGTGGGCGGGGGCTTCGCGGGCGGGGGGGTTAATATATGGCACGTGCTCAGTTCAGACGGTTCTTGCTGGCTACAGACGAGGCTTTAAAGATTAGCGATGCAGCTTATGCTAAATATTCCTCGGGAAAAAAACAAAAAAAAAAAAGCACAAAGGGTGCGAAGGTCACAGAAGGTCATGGAAGGTCACACGGCAGCCAGACGGCCTCTTCCAACAACTCTGCATTTTTATATCATTTCTGAGGGCCCTCAGATTTCAGATGGATTCTGTTTAAGGCGAAGGGGCCTTGTTCTTCACAGGGTCCGATGCTGCACCAGACAGCTGGATGTTCTGTGCAGAACGGAGTCCGACACGAAACGGG
This sequence comes from Arapaima gigas, assembly GCA_900497675.1. Lineage (NCBI taxonomy): Eukaryota > Metazoa > Chordata > Actinopteri > Osteoglossiformes > Osteoglossidae > Arapaima > Arapaima gigas. The sequence continues at coordinate 6,272 of UFQX01000398.1, read as the reverse complement.
TTTAACTTCCCGCTGATATTTAAACTGTGACGTCGACGCCAAACAAACCGTGTCCTTCAAATGTATATTTAAGTTCTCCCGGCTGCCTTTGTTTAAAACTCGGTGTGAAGCGTAATTGTATAGTCCTTTGTGGTGGTCTGGATGAATGCAGGACCCCGCCGGCGGTCATTGTCCGTGGCAACAAGAACCATCGATTGAGGTTATTGGCTGGTGATTCTGGGCTTCTCTAAGCAGCGAGAAACATCCGGAAGAAGTAGCGTGTTTTTTTTTTTTTGCTGATGCCCAGCGGGAGGAACATCTCCGCTGGTCTCGTGCCTCCAGAGCCGGGGGGTCGACAAGCTCCACGGGCCGCGTTTTGCCGCAAAGAGCTGACAGCCCGCCGCTTGTCACTGCCGTGCCACCGTCCCCTCAACCGCGCCACCGTCACCCGCTTCATCTCCGAGCTGAGCTTCGTATTCCGTTTGCAGGCATGAAGTGAAGAGGAAGCACATCTGGCCTGTGGAACATCTGTATGCGAATTGCACACCTGCACAGAGGTGACAACGTTCGCCGCAATACTTTAAGTACCGCGGCTCTAAGGTGTCTGCTGCGCAGCAGCAACAAAGCAGGTGACCGCGACGTCCTCGCCGCTCTTCGGCCCGGCGTGTATCTTTCAGGTGTCACTCGCACCCCTGTCGCTGAGGGCCGCTCTGCGTGGGGTCAGTGGTGCCCCCAGCGGCGCTGCGTCCTGCATCTGCCCCCCCCCCCCCAACTTCTCATCCACCGGCATCTTCAACCATCTGCAAGGTCTGCAAGGCGTCTCACAGCAGACCTATAATGGTGAACCGTGACTAACCTGAAGCTCTGGAAGTTTCTTTCCCTTCAGTTTAATGCAATGATTCAAACACATTTTTCTGCACGGATATATAATCGAAATGGACAAAATTGCTGGGAAAAGTAAAAAAGATCTTTTTTTTTTTTTTACATTTTGACAAAATATACACGTGTATTTTTGGTCCCTTTAAACAACTAGGAAAATACATTCAGTTCCACAGCTGCAGGAATCTGCCGGGTCGGTTAACGTCTGCAGTGCAGCTGATTCACAGTCTTCTCGTGGCGAACGCTGTGCTTCTGCGGTCCGCCACGGCCCCCCAGCGAAGAAGAAAGGCTTCTGCGCGTCTCGGTGTTCTCCGGCGCTGACGTCTGCACCTCTGAAACCAAATCCACACCCTGCAATTGGTCACAGACAAAGTGTGTGATTAAAATGGATGTGGATGAAACTCTGCAGCTTTTTGCTCCGGCGTCCCCAGCGCTTCAAACCGGTCCTCTTACAATTAATGACAAACAGAGATCAAAGGCAAACGCTCTGTGTTTATGGAGATCAGCCTTTTGATGTCGTCCCCTATACGTGAGTGAGTGAGTGTGAATGAGTGAATGTGTGTGTGTGGTCGGGTGTTCGGCTTGAGATGAAAAACATGATTGTGCTCTTTGTTTCTGTGAATTTGCCTTATTTTAGCAAAGTTTGCATTTTTAAATATGTTAAAATCTCCTGCTGATGTTTTGAAGACTTCCTGCACAGGGCTGGATGACACTTTTGATTTAGTGTAAATTGTTAATGCAGTTTTTCTGTTACAGCTCCAGCAGATCCTGAGCGCCGCAAAGCTGCTCGTAGGAGCTGTGGCCACTCCGTCTCCGGAGTGGCCCCGTCTCCGTGGCGACCCTGCCTCCGTAGCCGCTCCATCTCCAGAGTGGCCCCGTCTCCGCAGTGGCTCTGCCTCCATAGCCGCTCCATCTCCAAAGTCACCCTGTCTCTGCGGTGGCCCTGTTTCCATGGCAGCCCTGCATCAGCATCTTTCATCCTGCACCGTGGGTCACGTGTGTCAGTCAGCCCAGGGTCAGACGTTGACTCCACCACCCGCACGGATGCTCCTTCCAGCTGCCTGTGGAACAGCAGGATCCTCAAGAAAACCACACTGCAGTCAGAAGCAGGACTGACCGAGTTGAGACAGAGTAGGAATTTCCACCTGTGCAGAGCAGAGCAGACCGGGGGGGGCGTTGTGTGTGTGTGTGTGTGTGTGTGTGTGTGTGTGTGTGAATGTGTGGGGGGGGCGGGTCATCATGACAGCAGAGAGGCCTGTTTTCACACGAAAGCCTGAGCAGCCCGGAACTGTAGCGCATCGTTCGGCGTTTCCTCGTACGCCTGCCTGAGCGGATAAGGACGACAGCACGGGGGGCTGAGGGCCGTCGGCGCAGTGCATCCTGGGATTGGGGCTGAGCGGGAGCACAATAAAGCTACAGACATCACAGATGGCGCAGGAGACAAAGGAGGACAGTGGCTCTGAAACATTACAGTCCTCAGATGAGAAAATCTGCTATGTGGTAGAACAATTATACGTGGATATTATGATGCGTCTGAAAGAAAATCCTGTTTGTCAGACTCTCCATCATTCAGGAGCATCTGTGGCCGCTATTAGTAACTATAAAAATAGTGGCAACTGATCAATAGATCTTGTTATTACTACTTAAATTCCCGGGAATATTATTTTACAAGTTGTGGCGCCACAGTCGGACTCAGCCTTTGTGGAGTTTGCACGTCTGTGTAGGTTTCCTCCCACAGTCCAGACACGTGTGACCACTGCAAGTTGCCCATAATGTGCGTGGAAAGTGTGGCTCCCTTGCGATGGTCTGCTGTTCTGCCTGGGGGTTGGTTTTCAGCCTGGTGTCCAAAGATTCCAGGATAGATGCCGGACCGCTGTGGTGACCAGGATTAAGCGGTTCACGATGCAGGACGGATGGAGAGTCTGACCAAACAGAATGAGACTGAAAGGTGCTGATCTACACACACACACACACACACACACACACACACACACACACACACACACACACACGCAGTCCTTCATCTGTCTCCTGCTTTCTGCACCAGCCAGTCGGTCAGACTTGAGGAGAAATTACTCACTGTACATTTGGACGTCTGATGTGTGTATGAAAGTTTCAGAGTTTCTATTACTGTATAGATATAAGTAAAGGTGATGTGTGTCACACAAAGTGCGTCTAAGCTGACGTGCAGGATGTGTCGTGGTGCTCTGTGTGTTTAACCCTGCAAAATGTCAGGGTTTCTTGAGGAATGCATGTGTGGTCCACCTGCTCCCCGTCACCTCCTCACCACACCCCCCACTCTCTCCCTCCCTCTTTCATTCTCCCTCTTTGTCGCACACTGTCCCTCTCTCTTTTGCTCTCGCTCCCTCTTGCTCTCCCTCTCTCACCCCCCCACAGGGCCCAGCTTTACTCCACGCAGATGAAGATGATCTGAGTGGAATGATGTGGTTGCAGACAAACCCATGTAATTCAAGCACAACTTCTGCCACCCTGCCCGTGCCATCAAGACCCCCCGACTTCTGCTCCCCTCCAATCCTCACCTTGATTCAAACACCCCTCTGCCACGAGCTTCAGGACAAGAAGGTGGGGCATCCAAGGAGTCCCATGCACCGCTGCGCCGAGTCTGTCCATGCCGTCAACCGCCTCGCTGCCCCCGCAGGCCCGGCCCCTCGCATACAGACACCCAGGCAGCTGCAAGGTGAGCGAGATGCGCTGCGGTTGTATCCCTTTAACAGACAGGAGGCTGAGCTGCGATTTCGAACGCCCACGTCAGCCCGCGGAAACACGGCCACCGCCAGCAGCTCAGGAATTGCACCCGTTGCACGCAGGGTTTTGACATCTGCATTGTTCTACGCTCAAAGCGAGAGCGAGGATCTTGTGTGATGTCAAGCGTTTGATGGCGGACCAGCCGGCCCACTCGCCACCCTGTTTGTGTTCCGCTGCCAGACCCGCGTGTGGCTTCCTGCTCCTTCTTGTTGACGCCCTTTCATCTCTTTTCATACCAATAAATACGTAATTAGAGCTACAGCTCACCTTCAAACGCTGCTTCTGTGAGGTTCCGGCCACGGTACCCTGCGCCGGTTCCTACGGGTGGTCTGCGTTTACACGTTAACGGCCCCCCGCGATCCACACCTGAGCAGATTCCGGTAAAACAAAACGCCTGTCCCGCAGAGAGCTCAGACGTTCAAGTACGAATGGGAAGAAAGAGGTAGAGACACAACATCATACTGGTGAGAACAAGAACATCAGCTGTGAGAATGTCGCCGGGATCCTCCGGAAAAAACACGGGCGTTTCAGTGTCCTACGCAAAACACATCAAAGGACACAAACAGGTAATGAGAATGTGGAAGGGAACAACTCCACATCTGCACACTCTGGATGAGCCCCCCCGGTCCGGCAGCTACGGGAGGAAGCCAAACTGCGGCCATATTTATCATCAAGAGCCTCCGCCGACATGGCGCGCGGCTCCCGCTGCAGCCTTTCGGATACACTACCTGTGAGGCGCTGCCCCCTGTAGGACACAAGCCTGTACAGCAACCGCGTGAGTGCACGAGTGTCACCTTTGTTTAACGCCAGGGCAAAGGTTTCCATGGCGATAGGATGATGCGGGCTGCCTCTGTCTGCAGGAGGCGACACTAACAGATGCCATTACGTTTTAACAGGTACGTGTTTCGAGTTTTTATCTAATGAACGGCCGCTTTACTCTACTTTCATCCTGAGCGGGAGCGACCACGTGTGGGCATTTCTGCGCCAGTCCCTCTTTCTCAGAGCGCCACTCTATATTTATTTAAAAGACTGGCGTCGTCGTCCGCGGCCGAGACGCGGCGTCAAACGGCCCACTGTGTTTATGTCGATTCACCATTAATGCGTTTACCCAGCGGGTGGTTAAAAACCCTTACGGAACAGTAAGTGTTCAAATTTGAACCTGGAGGCGACTTTTTAACCCTTTTAATTCATCCCGGGGCGGAGGCGGGGCTGCGGGGAAGCAACCTGCTCCAGAGCCGGGCCGTGCGGCGCAGCCATGGCGACGGCGGCCCTCGCCTCCCCTGCTGTGTTCCGGCTGCTGCCGTTCCGGGCTGCGGGTCACCAAAGTGCAAAGCACTAAATTTAGGAGGTGGGATTTGCTGCCGTTCCCAAAAAAAGGACGGGTTCGGGACCTTCTCACAGACAGCTTCCGGCAAAGGTTGTCCGTTTCCTGTCCGGAAAGGCGCCGAATTGTTTGTTAAACAGATACTGAATGCGCTGCAAATGTTTTGCTTCGCGCCGTTTCCTCTCTGCAGCCAGAAATATCAAATGACGGCTCAGGGAACAGCTGTCAGGTGACATATTTTCCGAGCGAATGCATAATGTTTCGTGTGCTCTGTTACATTCCTCATACGATCCATCTCTCTTCACAGTGAGATGGACTCCGGAAAGAAGCTGCCACTCTTGCCACTGTGGATTTGCGCCTTCTGCCGTATCGCTGGAGATTCTCCACTCGGCGACAACACGACGGCACGGATAGAATATCAGCATCTTAAGTGACGTAAAAATGAACAAATATGTGTCCCATTTGTCAAAATGCACCATTAAATAGATCACCTCGCCAAAAATAGCAACCGAACCCGTAAATACAAACTTCTGCTTGCTGGCAGCCGACCGCCGCGGCCAGACGGAGGGGGAAAAGTTCAAAAAGAAAGACGGAATCACCTCAGCACTTTAATTTCACGGCAAGTTATGAGGAAAAGAGGAGCACGTTCTTCGACGGCTGGAGTGAAACCAGAGCGACTGGTTTTCGAGGGCAGCTGTCGAGGTACAATCACAGCGAGCCACTTTCCACGAAGAATTTCTCCAATAAATTGTTTTTGAAAGAAAACACTTCATGAGGTCACATAACACGTGAAATCGCTCCTTTGCTCCTGTCTCTAATGCCTGACGGGAATGTCAGCTGGGACACAGTCTGTGAGCACAGAATGAATTTTAGTTGGTATAAGAATCAATTTTCAAACAGAAGCGAGTGAGAGTAAAGGCCGCTGAGTCGGAGGCAGAATATGAGGCGCAGATGGTGAACTTTGCTTTGGTTACCTTCATCCGTCCCTCAATCTGTCCGTCCATTATCCCTCAGTGCTCGGCCCCGCCGGTCCAGCACGTTTCACCACTACCATCGTACTGTCAGAGACAACTGTCCTTCAACATGGTCACACAGCAGCTGGATTATCAGACAAACTTAAAACAAAACTGTACTGTCACCACAGCGTTATCACAGCATCTTTACGNACTGTCAGAGACAACTGTCCTTCAACATGGTCACACAGCAGCTGGATTATCAGACAAACTTAAAACAAAACTGTACAGTTACCACAGCGTTATCACAGCGTCTTTACGTTACTGTATTGTCACCACAGCGTTATCACAGCATCTTTACATTATTATAC
>UFQX01000397.1:468997-498997 GCA_900497675.1 Arapaima gigas | reverse complement strand
TCTATCTGTCCATCTGTTGATCTACCACCCCACCTATCTATCTATCTGTCTATCCGTCTGTCTGTTCGTCCATCGATCTGTCTGTCTGTCTGTCTGTCTGCCTGCCTGTCTGCCTGTCTGTCCATCTGTTGATCTACCACCCCACCTATCTATCTATCTATCTATCGGTCTGTCTATCTATCCGTCTGTTTGTCTGGCTGTCTGTCTCTGTCTGTCCGTTTATCTGTCCATCTGTCTGTCCGTCCCTCTGTCTGTCTCCCAGCGTCCTGTTAGTTCACTCCCTCCCTCCTCAAATTTGCCTTTGTCCTGTTTTACACTGTCGGTCCAGTGAACCTTACTTCTTATTTTTAAAGCCATACTTCACGGAAACGCCTGCTTCGGATTGGTGTTTAATCGCCGGTGGCGTCTCCTGCGCCGAGTGTAAAATAGTTTGTACAGCTGCTTTCTGTCTCTCCAAAAATACATCAAAAGCAGCAGACAGAATTCCTGGAAAAGCCCGCAGAGCCGAGGTCAAGGCGTCTGAGCATCGGCCGCCCACTTCCACCATCACGTCCTCTTCGGCGCACAAAAGGAGAGGGGCGTTAAAAAAAAAAAAAAAAAACCCCCAAGGTCCTTCAGATGTTTTCCAGCGTGTTCCATCACCACAACACGCCGCGGTCTGCAGCTGATCCGTCCGCAGCGAGACCCAGATGAAAGAGCCCAGAAGTTTTAAATATATAACCTGCACGCAGATCCCCGTTTTCATGTTAAATAAACACCACCGATGCGGTGGTGCGGTTGAAAGAGTCCTTTTTTTGTCAGCGGTCCGTAAAAAGAAACGGTTCTCCTTCCCGCAAGACAGTTATGCAAACAAGTGAAAATAAAGCACGAAACGGTGAAGTCTATTAAGTGACAGCAGTCTTGGGCAGAGAAAAGCCAACAACGCAAAGATGGGGAAAGGCTGTGTGCTGTAGGGGTGTGGGGTTACGACCAGGGTAAACGTGCTGAAGATCAGGTCGAGTCTTCTCGCCTCTTTTGGGTCACTCGCCAGCCGTTCCCAGCCTTCAAAAGCAAGCAGCGATGACAGAACCCTAAATACGCTTTCAGAGTTTAGCAACCGCGACAGACAAACCCCCTCTGTCTTACACTGAGGGGCCCGTAAAGTCTGTAGGTTCTCAGTTCGCACGGAGCTCCCCGTGTCCCTCAGAGCTGCTGAATCCCTCCCTGAGCCATCTGCCCGGGAGCCATTTCTCTCCCAACATCATCTGCTGTGGTTATCTCTGCAGTACGAATCTCACCTCTATACGCTGCTACCTGTGGGACGTGAACCAGCAACCTGGTGGTATCAGACACACCAGCTGTGCGTTAACCATCCTGTGTCTAAAGCGCTTCAACTGTCCATTTGTTTACTCTCAGTGACACGTCACTGTGGTTCTCCGCAGAATGCTGCAGACTGCAAATGTGCCGAGTGACTCACTTGTTTCAACAAACACAGACCGCGCTCCTTATCCACGTCTCCATTAGTTCTGTGCCCTTTTAAGGGACCCTCATCCAGGGGGTTACGTCTTACAAAAATTTGCTTGGCTGTGACAAACAAACAGGCCGCTGCTGTTTGCGAACCGCCGTGATGTGAAAAGCACCGATTTCTACCCCTCACCCACAAAAGCCCCTGTTCTGTGTCCACGATTCCATCTCTACAGACTGAGAGATGTGCAGGTTACTGAGAGGTTACAGATTTGGGCCATTGTGTGTTCCTAGTGGGGGGGAGGGGGTCCAAAAGAGAAAACATTTTTTAAAGCTGGCCAATAACCTTTGACCCTTCGCAGCCTCTTGGTGCACTTAGTGGGACGTCGATCGACGCTCTTCTCACGTTCCGGCAGCGTTTTGTCATCCGCGCTCCTCCTCTGACCCGGAACCGTATTTCTGCACCTCCATCTCCAGAGCTGTGAAACCAAACCTCGATTAAGACTTTAAAAAAAGGCCAAAACACACAAACACACAACAACAAAATGTCTTCGTTGCTGTGGAAACCCCCGACTCTGTGCCCCCCTCACTGCGCCGTGCTGTGAGAACAGAGAGTGACGTGTGGGATCCCGTCGGTGCCGTCCATCGCCGTCCGACTCCCAGGATTCAGATTCACTCGCACAAAACGCAGGGCGTCGCTCGGATACGACCGTGCCCCCCCCCCCCCCCCCCCCCCCCCCCCCCCCCCCCCACCCCCCCCCCCCCCCCCCCCCCNGCGCTCGGATACGGCCGCCCCCCCCCCCCCCCCCCAGCGTAGTAGAGTCTGACTGTGGAACGTCCGCTGGGCGTGGGAGAGGAGTATGGAAAGCATCTGAGAAGTTCGACAGAGGACCGACCGCTCTCTCGGTGACACTGACAGTCCACAGGGACGTCGGCCTGTACGTTTCCACTCGCACGGTGTTCGACTGCGCAGCTCGGACCAGCGGGACTGCGCCTGGGCGTTACGGCCCAGTCAAGGGTCGGGATCTAACGCCGGGGACGAGGGAAGAATCCGCCCGGCCGGAAAGAACGACAATTTAGACCACTCCACCGCCACGGACACGAGGAAGTCACCCTGCGCCAAATTCCAAGCCTGTGGCTAGAAAAACAAAGCCGGGCATAAAGAAGGAAGAGACAAACAAACAAACAGACAGATGGACGGACAGAGCGTGAATTCTGCAGATACAGAGATTTAATTCTGCGAGGGGGGCCGTGTTTGACTAAAACACCCAGGACGATGCATGTGAAAATGAGGCCCAGAGGACCCCATCCTTATTCCCTCGGAGGGAACGGAGGACAATGGGACGCCTTCACACACGCAGCACAGGCTGTGTGTGTCGTTTCTGTGCCAACATACTGGCATTTACACATGTGAATCAGCACGGGGGGGGGACCCGCACGTTTAAGGCGGCGGTGCTGCAGAGGGGGGGAGGCATCACCTTTTTAGTCCCCCTCTCACGAGGACGTTACTCACTTCTTTGCAAATAGAGCCCACGTCAAAAAAAGTCCTTCTTTGGTTTGTCGGCATCTTTCTATTTTCTGTCCTGGGAACCAGAGAGGCTCCGTCTTCACGGAAAACACACAGGTGTCGATTTTCTTCTTCTTCTTCTTAACAGCGATGAACCGGTTGAGCCAACAGCAGGTGGTGTGGTGGTGGTTCACGCTGCCAAATTTCACCCAAAAACCCAGGCTGCAATCCCACCTTCTGCTGTGGCACCCAGGATCAATGTGTTTACCCTGAAATGACACAGTAAAAATTACCCTGCTTGTATAAAACTGTAAATCACTGGAAACAGTTTAACAGCGTATGTCGCTTTGGAGAAATGTGTTCATGTAAAGAAAAATAAATGGAAAATTTGCTTTATTTAATCAGAACTGACACCGTTTTGGACAACACAAGTTTGAATATTGAAATAAATACATAGTTATTGTAAATGAAGGGATTCGTTTCACTTGCGGATTCTGCGGCCGTAAACATTCGTAAAACCTTTTTCTTCTGTCCCATCAGCTCAGCCTTGACGGGGGGTAGAGAAGACGCTCTTATGGCCAGAGTCCTCACAGATCGCATCCCCAGTGCGGTGGAACCTTCGCAGGTTTCTCATCTCATGTTCCCTGGACCGTGGGAGCCGTACGTGGACCTTTTACGTGGACCGTAAAACGACTTGATCACAGGCGAGTTTGTCTTCAGTTGCGGTGTACGAATTACAACAAGGAAGGTCCAGCGGCCGGGACCTGAAACGGATATTTAGCGATGGTCAGCAGAAAGAAGACAGTTCACTCCACTGGACCTTCAAACACCAAAGTTTTTCTTTCTTTTTTTTACATTGATCTAAATTATACACAGTAATTCTTTGGTATCTGAACCTAATCCGTCCCTAAAAAATGTGATGGAGCCGCGATATTTTAAATGGGGGGTAAATAAATAAACAATCCGCTCCCAGCCCATCGGAAAACACCGATGTAACTGTGAACCGATGTGTTTGTACCGCGGTGCGTCACACACGGGAGGTGAGAGACGAGGGAGTAAAGACACGCGTCAAAGTCACGCGCCGTCCGCCTCTTTATTCCATACGACCCCCGCCATTTAAATAAAGTTGTATTTTAAAAAACAAAATGTGCAGTAAACGTGGTGACGCTGCGCGTGGAGACAGAGCAAGACGGCCGAAACAGCTGATAACACCGTGCACGCGCACGGCTGGCTTCCGCTAAATTCCTAACGGTAGAGGAATACGGTGTTATTCTATTGTGCTACGCTGTACGTTACCGTACCATATTTATCTGTAGAATTTTTGTTTCATTTTCAGTTTCGTTCACGTTCAGGGTTTTTGTTATAGATGCGTTTTGACCCAAAATTGATTATCGTAAAAGTTTCCGTTCAGATGCTGATGTTCAGGTGACTGTGTTCGTGGTGGACGGTCATACACAGAGGGTCCGGATACTGAGGGATTCCTCTACTTTGCTGTTTACAGAATTCATATCGGGGCAGAACAAGCGGAGCCGCTGACACGTTTTCTACACTTGTTGGAGGAACTCGTCACACTTGTTGGGGACAATCGCACATCAGTGGCGGCGGCGCGACGTGAGCCGTGCCGTCCCGCTGACAGCCCGCTCCTGTGAACTGCGCCGCCGTGCATGCTGGGAGATCAGTCAGCGCCGCCGCTTTCGCTCCGCTGTCTTGTCAGTGTTGACACCGTCTCCTGCCCCGTCTCTCATCCGCTCTTTCTTTCTCGCGGAATAGTCTGGCAGCGCCACGAAAGGGGGGTCTGTCAGCGGATCTCAGCACCGCGCCTCTAATTGCTGACCCTAACAGGCCAATTAGCCGCTACAAGCGCCGCGTGCGCCGGGTCGCCAGTAGGGGCACCGCCGCTCCCCCGCCGGAGCCCCCCGGCAGGCCTCCGTCTCCTCCCCTGTCACACAACACCAGCCCCTTTCTGACAAACTAGCTCGCGGTCCTGAGGTCCCAAGAATTATTTACCCGTGTAAACAGCGGGGTCATCTTTACGGCACCGGCTGAGGACAAACACCTCGACCGAGGGCGCTGCAGCGGGAGGTGGGCTTCCAACCCGAGTGCTTTGAGCGCACGGCGACACCTCGAACCGCTGCGCCACCTGCTGCCCCCCAGGGAGAAGAACCAGAGTCATGTCATCGCGCCAGTGAGGAAGATGATTATTTTGTGTCGCCGAACTGCAGATTAAACAGAATTCGCAAAACCGTGTCTCTTGGGGAAGTTCATTCAACTAAGTAAAAATGATTCCTTTCCAGGGTGGGGGGACCAGGATGAACAAGAAGCGGCACCCGGGCTGTGTGGTTGTGGGTTTGAATCCGGCTCGGTCTGTGTGGACTTTCCACGTTCTTTCTCCGGGTGCTCTGGTTTCCTCCCACGGTCCAAACACGTGTTTCAAGTTACCTGCTCACGCTAAATTGCCCATCGCGTGTGTGTGGACACCCTGCGACGCACTGGTGTCACACTCGGGGTGTTATTTCACAGCCCGGCACCGTGTGAGTCCAGGATAGGCTCCGGACCCCAGCAACCCAGACCAGGACGGAGCGGTCAAAGATGACAGATGGGCAACCAGCTTGGTGCCAAACAGCAGACAAGTCGAGAAGAGCTGGGTGTTGGAACACAGGCAGCACCTTCAGCGTGCGGAGTGTTAACTCTGGTGTGCGGGCCGTGAAGACACACGTGTGGACGCCTGGGGGAGAAGGATGGACGTGCCGTTGCGCCGGCGCTGTCTTAATGGACACGTGCGTCAGAAGACCCAAATGAGGTGGGTGTGTCAGGGTGGGGGGCTTATTAGTCAACAGACTCACACACGTCTCCCCCTACGAATGTCCGTCTGGCCGCCGACGTTCAGGACAGAATTTGTCGTGTTGCAGGAGAACGATCTGCTGAATGATCTCCTCATGGAGGAGCAGATCATAACCAGGTGGTAACGGCGACGGTCCGACTCGTGTGGAACAAACCGGTATTTGACCCCATCCTCCAACCCTTGTACGTCTCGATACCTGAAATGGAAGAACGGACCCCAGACGCCGTGTCGCTTGAAGGTTCTAGACCTGGGGGTCCAGTTTGGGGACACGGGGGGAGGGGGTCACGTCGCATTTTGAACCCCTGGGGGTCGTGAGTCCAAAGGATGAACCGGATAGAACGTAAATATACGCAGGGGTCGTGAGGTCAGGGGGTCGCGAGCCGCAGCGCGAGAGGAGGAGCGAGTTTGTCGTGGTCGTGTCACACTCGCCGTCTTCTCGGTGCTGCGAAACCGATCCGCCACCCCGGTGAAAAGCGGCGAGCGCCAGGCGAACCTGCAGACGGCGCGGCAGTAATCCCTTTTGTTTCGGCGGACGCTCTTTCCCTCGGCTCGCCGAGGAGCCCCTTTCAGCGCGAAACTCGGCTCGCACTTTTCCCTTTCTGTTAAAACAACAACAAAAAAATCATCTATTTATAGCCTTTGATATGTAAACCCACAAAATCTTACCTCGGGCTAAACAATCAGAGCCGCTCTCCTTCAATCCAGTGATATCAAAAGATGGCGGAGAACAAAAGGACAATGGAGACAATGGAAATGTGAGAAGAGTTACAGTTACACGGGCGATAATTAAAGGGGAAGACAAAGCAGATTAGAGCAGCTCCTTTCTCCAAATCACTCCCCAGGAATAAAGTGACGTGAAGCACCGCCGCCAGCTTTTCGTCCCGGCGCCGCTACCGCGGCCCGCTGTGCCGCCGCATCGGGGAGAGCGGGGCCCGGTCCCGCCGAGCGAGACGTGGGGATGTTTTAACAGAGGGCAGCTGGAGGCTGTTGGGGTGTTCGGGGAGCCTGCTGTTGTACCCTAGAGGGGGGTCCGGGATTTGCAATGTCAGAGGTGTCAAAGGTGCGGAAGTGCAGCTCGAAAACGGGATACGCAGATAAAGTGGGACAGCCGAGTCGTGCGGAGAGGACTGCGCGGTTCAACAGGTTTCCGGACTGTTCCGAGTCTCAGCAGGAAGAGAATGCAAACTCCTGACGCCGTCCCGAGGGGCCTGGGAAAAATTAGCCCCCCCAAAAAAAACGACATTCCGACTTGTACAAAACAGACAAACGTCGCAGGCGACCGGTTATTGGAGCCGCTTCGACCCACCCGGAGCGGCGCTGTGGTGACTGTCGTCCCTCTGGCTCGGGGATGTTTGTTCTTGAGACAACGGCCGTATAAAACAACGTCGTGCAGCCAACCTCTTCTTGTTGTCGACACCGCGGGCGCGACCCCGTTCTGTCCGGAGGGATTCGGGGGAACCGGCCGTCCGCAGCAGCAACACGCGGCTCAGCGGTCGCGACCGGTGGCGTCGGGCCGGCTCGACGCTGACTTTCCCCGAGGGCAGGCGACCGCGTTCGGCCCACATTCGGACGCGTACTTTTGCTGCTTTAACCGGGCTTTTAAACAGCGTGCCGATTTTTCCCCCACTTGTTCCTATTTTCAAATTCAAAAGATTAACTCCGTGTGGCCTGCAGTGGCACCAGATCCAGCTGCACACAATGGATATAAATCAAAATAACAGCATGTTTCTATACCAATGGGCCGGAGGTTATTGCTGGGGGTTTGACCCCCCCCCGTAGTCCCCTTGAGGAAAGTACTTAGACTAAAGTGATGTGGTGAAAATTATCCTGCTGTGGAAATAAATGGGTAAATGGGTGTGTGCAGCTCCACATACAAACCTCACCGTTTTTTCTTTTGTTTTACGTTGCTTTGAAGGAACGTGTCAAGTAGATGGATTATTATTATTAATAATAATAATAATAATAATAATAATAATAATAATAATAATGATTGTTTAAGGTTGTCCCCCACCTTGGAACGGCAATTTCCCACAATGCATCAAGACTTGCAGCAAAACACATTGTAGGCCTATATGTGCACATGCAAAATTAATTCTAAAAGTCAGAGGTGTCCAGTTACACCCAGCTACACGCAAAGAAAGAAGAAATTCGATCAAATATCATCATGTGGGAGTTATTGTAGCTGCAGCTTCATACCCTTCAATCCCAGCAGTGACAGGTGACATGAATCAATACGCGGCTCACTTGAAGGCGCTCGTGAATAAAAGATCCTCCTCGTGTGCCTAGACTTCGCCGAACCGCGGTTCTCCGCCGTTTTGATCTACGGGCCCTACGTGATTCAAAGGAAAGGTGCTCCGCGAGGCCCGCGAGTGTGAAAAAGATGTGCGGATCACTTTGGGTCGCGCTCTGAAGTCTGAAGGTTTCGTCTGTGCTTCGAATGCGAATGAGGAACGTATTTGTTCGGGCTGCGCCCCGAAGGCCGGCAAGCGCGCAACCTGGGGAAGGTGCAGAAGAAGCACAGGGGAGAGGGTGAGGACAAGGCGCACCGCGGGAATGCTGCTGAGGGACGGTGACCGCTTGGACCTCGAATCCTTCGCCTGCGTCTCCCACGCGTTGTCGTGCGTTCGCTCGGCCGCTGCTTTTCTCCGGGCCGACGGCGTTAAGCGACACGCGTTAAAACACGGGGGGAATTTTCACCGCATCGATTCAGGGTGAGCACCGCGCTCAGTTCTACAAGAAAACACAGAAGAACGCACACTGATCATTTCGATGGATAACTAACCGGAGAAATGAAAATCAGTTAGAGGAATTTAGACCCCCGGCAGCCTTCCGGCATCACGCCCGGTGTCACGCCCACCCTAGCCGCTCGAAGACGCTGCCATTAGCACTAGCAGGATTATCATTGGCCGCCGCTTCTACCGCCCGGCTTTGTGGCCAGCAGAGCGGCCGTGACGGTGATGGGCGACACGTGTTGCATTTTTACTTTACAAGTAACCCAGGGTGCTGATGAAAGTGTGGCGAACTGGTGTTCCTGAAGAAATGGGGGCCTCACGTTCCCCGGGCCGCAGGAGAGCTTCACCCCGCATTCTGCTGTTACGCCGGAGGTGGTGATTTCAGGAGAAGCCCGACGCAAACAGCATCCCGGGACCCGGAGACACGAGGGAAAGCCGAGACCGCAGGTGTTTTGCGAATCTCTGCGAGTCACCGAGCGTCGGGGACGGGAGCCCACTCGGCGCTAGCCGCCATCCAGACCTGGATCTGCACGGTAAACCCGTTTCTACATCCCAGGACACCCAGGTCCAGCTCACTGTCCCCGCGTTACAGCGTGAGAAAAATCAACGGTCCACAGACAAATGAAACTGCCGTCTTTTTGCACAACTCCTTTCTTCGGGTTCTTTCTGAACCGAAATGAAGGGCGGAATGTGTGGGTAAGAGTTTTTTTTCCACATCAGCAAGGCAGTTTTTGATAAAGTCCTGTAAGAAGGTATTTCTTTCAGCTGTAACTTGCTATACAACATCATAACGTGGCACGTAATCGAGCGCTTATGGCCTGTTTGGCCGTGCAGCCGCCCCGCGCCTTCCGAGGTTTCCCCCCTGCTGCAAATCTCCTTAAATCTGATGTTCTGCAAAGTTCAGCTCTGGGACCCTCCTGCATTTCTGTAGGCAAGCGGCCGCCTTGCGTAAGTTTTTTACGAAAGCTGTTTGCAATTTTTCGGGCGTAAAACGTCCCGAACGTAGCGCTTTGAAATTGCACTCCCGATACGAGACGATATACACGAAAAAGCGATATAGATGGAATTCGTTTTTTTGAGAACTCGGCCTCTGTTTCGCATCCGCGCAGTTGTCGTGCACCTGTGACACGTTAATCCCCTCCCGTCCACTTTTCCTCATCTTCTATCCGACCAAAACAAACAACCTGTTATCAGCGTTTAAAATTTACCGCAGCCCTCGGGTCCCTTCGCTGCCAACTTTTGTCCACGACCGCCTGGAAAGACTTAACAGATCACGGTCTGTCGGATAAGTCAGGGCGCCTGCTTTGAGTTACGCCTGCAGCGCAGGTTCCCAGGTGTTCGTCATCCTCGAGGTTCAGCTCCGGGGCCACGAACACGGTCACAGCGGCGAGGTTCAGCCGCACCTTCCGACCGAACGTGCCCGGAACAGCGCAGCTACTCGGATCGCGACCCCGTCTCGGCGGCCGACGTTGCGCTGAAGATGGACGAGGGCTCTTCACGTCCTACAAAAAGACCTCCTTCACACGTTTAACTTAACACTCAGCAGCCTCCGTTTCACGTTCTACGTTCCCTTTCAAAAGAGCAACATAAGCGGTTACTCATTTTCGCATTTCACGTTTACTCATCCCTCCCAGTATCCTGCTAAAAGGCTAATAAATATACCAGCTGAAAGGGGAGTAAATATGCATTTGGGGGGTTTTAGAAATTACAGCAGATTGATTTTTTTTTTTTTTTGTTTTTTTCTGCTCCCGAATGTTGCATAGCAACAGAACTCCGATATAAAAAAAGAATTAGCTGATCTGTGTTCCTTATACAAGCCCCCCATACTTGTACAGACACGTTTTTCCTTCCGGAAAGTCCCGCAGCTGTTAAGTTATATTTTGTCAAACTTTTGTACTAGTTGGTACTTTGCGAGAGGTCAGCGGTGGGTGGTTTGTGCCGCACGTGGGTGTCTTATTTTGGAAGAAGCGACAGTCACAGACGGCGGTGAAAATAATCGTTTCGGGGGGGGGGCACGGAGGAAAAAAACGAGTGTGATATATGACAACATGCTAGCGTCTGTATAATGATGTTAACACAATATTGAAGTGGGAGCTGCGAGTTGGTGAAGAGCAAAAGTAAACAGATATGATCAGAAGGAGCTGGCAGGGCCGCTCATCGCCGCCGCTCTCTTCCCCGCCTCCCGATGAACGCGTGTCATTGTGTACGCGTCGGTAAAATTAACAGCGTTTTCTTTCTTCCGACGGCCAAGGAACTAGGCGGTCCAGAAGGTGTTGGGCGTAGAGGTCGGAGCTCAGTCGGTTTGCAAACCGACGGATGAACGGCAGAGCAACCTGCGCGCTCGGTTACGCTCCAAAGCGTGTTCTCGGCTTCGACTTCGCGCCGACGTGGGTCTCGTAAGCTCGAGGTCTCCGTACCCGGCGGCTGCGATCGGTAGAAGCGTGCGTGGATTTGCAGCGTCGACGGTTTGACTGTTATTGCTTGCTAAAAGATGTGGGATGGCTGAAACCTAAAGCCCGCCGAAATTGGGATGAGTCCAGACTAAATGTCTCGCTGGAATTCTTTTAGGAACAGTTCAGCCAACTCAGAATTTATCCTGGCGCCGATTCCTCGGCAAAGTTTCTCGGATCTAGCGGCCGCAGCCGCGAGAGGCGAAGCTTCGTTCTACTCCCGGCTCTGGGAATTTGCAAACACGATCGGGCCTGGAAGAGTGCGATTTGTTTGTAACTCCGACAGCCCCCCTTCAATAGGCAATTGATAATATAGACCCCCCCCCCCTTTGTTTAGCGTGGATTTAGCTGTAATATATGGAAAAACGTCGCAGTATTAACTTTGAGCTTCACTGAAAAATACAACCGATTTAAAACCAAGTAAAAATATACTGATCTACCCGTCCCAAAAGACACAAGCAACGTTCCTCATTCTGCCCTCGATCGCCCCTCAACACTCAGCAACACGTGAGCTGTGAACACCGCGGAAGCCGAATTTCAAGGCGGTCCCGTCCGGGGTGTCTTTACCGCCACCTGCCGGCCGGGAGGGTAATGACAGGTCACGCTCACAACTGCGCACGTCCCAAAGCAAGGAGAACTCGTGGACGGATTCCCTGCGCGGGCGGCGCATTCACGCGCGATGCGGCGCTCGAACCTGTGACCACACTCTCGGTCAGATCCCAGAAGCCCACGGCGGAGCCGATTCAGGAAAACCCGCTTCGGCTCCGAAACGATGGCTGACGGAACCGCTGCCTACGTCGGCACCTCCAGCCACTCATTAATAATACAAGCAGGCAGGTGTGTTATATTTCTCACAAAAGTACATTGGGTGGGAGTCCCTCCCTCTCGGGCCGCCGTTACGAAGCCTGCCATCTGTTGGCTGCTCACGGCGTCTGCGTGATCAACAAAGCAGAAGCAGGATTGGCAGCGACAGGAGCAGAAATGGCAGTTGCCTCAGGGACGCCCCATTTCCATTCAATTACCTGCTGAGTCCCATGTGGGTGGACGGGGGGGTGGGGGTCCGCTGCTGCGTTGTAGATCGTGTTTCGCATTAGTAACCCCGACTCCACCCGCAAAGCGCGTCGCACCCCCTCGGCCTCCTCGGCGGCGCGGCGCGAGGGTCCGCTTGACAGGCCGCGGCGACGGGGTCGGGAAAGGCAGGCGAGCTGGCGGGCGCGAGGGGGACGGAGGAGGCGCCGCGACCGACTTGACGGAGGGGTGAGAAGCGGGCGGGAGACTCCCGGCAGCCACCTGCACGGCTCAGGCCTCGGAGGACGCATCCGTCCCTCCGCCGCACACCGTACAGACGCACGGAAGTACGCGACCCGCGTATCACAATCACTACACGTATTCCGCAATTTCCACACGGTTTATTCCCGTCTCCCGGGAAGGCAGGGCAGTAATGGTGTTCGCGGCCCCCTAGAGCGGCAGCAGGACACACAGCTCACCTTCAACCTCCTGCATCCAAGGCTCCTCCACCCCTGTTAACCACCCGACACAGGCCTACTTTGTAATAGAAACACTCCAGATTTATTACTTCCCCACTTCTAGGACAGATTCATCGTGATAAAATCACAAAACGTGTGAATATGCATCCATATATATATATATATATATATATATATATATATATATATATATATATATATAGTACTGCTGAGGAGACGTGAAAAAGAGAGGGCAGACAAAAACGGGAGAAGAGACACCGCTTTCCGAGGCTCCACGTCAGTGGCTTTCAGAAAGCGCTCTAAAAATAACAGCAAGTTCCAGAAACGTCCTTTAACGCCGTGTCGTTCTAAATTGCATCTCGGCGAAACAATAGAAGGCGCGCCGAGAGTCGGACATATCAGATGTAGAGCCACGTCCGAACGCTCCTTCGGCGCCGTTCGAAACGCTCTGCTAAGGCCGCGTGAATGTCAGTCGGAAAGAGATGCCGGCGCCGGCGTCCTCGACTTGCCCTCGGTCGCCGAGCCTGTCGGTTGTAGTCTCCAACAGAACAGTTGTTCCGTGTGGGAACCGAAGTCGTATTTGTTACGTAAGCTGAACGACACGAAGCCAAGGAGCGACTGGCGTGCCCCTCGAGGGTCGAGTTTTTCTCTGAAGTTCCCCAGAAAGACGCTGCACTTTGGTTTGTGTTGTACTTGGGTTCCAATCCCACCTCTTGCTGCAGCTGCCTTGTTGAGGGAGTCAAGTCAGTGTAAGTGGCTTCGGGTTGTGAGTCACTTGAGGGAAAAGAATAGGCTGAGGGAGGTGAGTCTTATAAAGATGACGCTTTTCTTAAGCAGCTTAAACCTTTTCTTTCATTTACTGCAGCAGTTTAGGGTAAACAAAGTACCCCGATCAAGAATTCCTACAGCAGGAGGTGGGATTCGAAACTCAGGCCTAAAAAAATAGCAGCTAAATGAATTAACATTCATTTATTGTTCATTTTGCAGGAGGCTGTATAACTATGCAAATCTATATATCACAATTACTATTTGTATTCTGTCATTTCTTTATGGTTTATTTCCCTTTCTCAGGAAGGCAGGACAGAAATGGTAGTCGTGACCTCATCTTCAACCTCCTGCCTCCATATGTCCTCCACCCCCCCCAAACACAGTCCCACCTTGTAATAGGAGGTTACAGCATAATAACGTTTTTTCTTAATGGAAACATGCAAAATTCCACTCGCTGCCCAGTGGAAAATGCGACTTTGGCTGTAACTTGTGCAGTTTTTGTGGCAGGTAGTTTACTGGTCAGCAGGTCGTGGATTGAAAACCCCACTGGTGTCCTAAACAACAGGGTGGGAAATTGATCAGATGAGCGACGTATTCACGACGTGTTCCTTTGAACCGTCAGGCGTCGTGCTGCGTTGGCGTGGGGGGCTGCGCCGTTTGCGCTCGGCGACTGGGTGTTTTCGGGCCGCGCCGGGGAGGGGGGCAGCTCGACTTTCAGTAAAGAAAGACGCTCGGAGCCCCCAAAAAGACGGATGAAAGAGGGGGCGGCTAACTGTGAGGGAAGTGAGGAAAGATGGAGCGCAACTAGCCGCTCGCCGCTCATCAAAGGCGCGGCGGCGGCGAGCGGAGCGGCGGCCCTTTTGAGCGCCGTCTCTGATTCCGACTTGGTTCGAAAGCGCCTCTTAAAGGCGAATTAGCTGGGAGACAACAGATTGACATGAAAGCTTCTCCTCCAAACTGTTTCGACAGCTTCCTACTTGACCATGTGTGTCTGCGAGGGTGTGAGCGCGAGCGCGCGTGTGTGGGTGTCCTCCGTATGGATCAGGAGCTGGAGATTTACATAATTGTCTCTCTCCGCACGACCGGAATAATTAAAACTCCGAGACTCGGCGGCTCGGCCGCCGTTGTGCCGGACCCGCGAACCGTGCCGGAGAAGATTCCGGGTGGAGCGGCTTGACTTACTGTTCATTATAGAGGTTAATAAAATGTGCCGCGTTGGACCCCAGAGACCAAATTGATGGCACTTATGGATTACAGCTGATGAGGTGGTGCAGCAGGTGGTGTAGTGGTTAGAGCCCAGATCTGGGGTCTGGTTCTCTGGGCCCCTGGATCACAGCTCTGGCTGTGAAGCAGACCCCGCACGTGTGGCTCTGTGGTGCAATGGACAGCACATTGGACTTCTAGTTGAGCGCTTGCAGAAGGAATCCAAAGGTTGTGGGTTCGAGTCCCATCAGAGTCAAATGCTGCTTTTGAGGCACCGGGTAGCGTAAACGTGAGGGCTTTTTCGCCCGAATCGGACATCCTGGGCTCAGGTTCCCCTCCCTGGCTGCGGTACCATCGATCGAGGTAATCGGCTTAGCCCCGCAAGACGTCTCGGAGAAAAGAGTCCGATAAATAAGGCGAACTGCCCGGCCCCGTTTTTCGAAGTGACTTTGGGAAACTCAGCGTGGGGTCTGTGCGCCCACACTGATTTAGTCATCATACAGGAGGGTCATTTCTGGTGACTTCAGGGTCAGGACCTAGATCAGGAACACAGTTATTTTCTCAATAACACCGGGTTTTTTTTTTTTTTTTTTACCATACCGGCTGAGGGAAAACACCAGGAGGAGGAGCAGCGAGTGAAACTGGAACCGGCAACCTTCGCCGTCAGCTTGTCCTTCACACACTACGCCCCCCCGTGGCTCCAACTGCGATTCCCGTCGATGCAGTTGCTTGCGTTCCTTGTCGAACAGCGATAAAAGGGACCTATAAGCATTTGGATATTAATACGTAAACTTTGTCGTAATTGCAGGGGATCTACGTGTCAACCGCTGAGCTTCTTCCGGGTCGCAAACATGCGCGGTGGTATTAAAGTGCACCTGTATCCAGGTGAGCAGTTTCCCGGTTCCTCTGATAAATCTCAGCAGTACACAGTTATAATAACTCTGTGACTGAAATTATTATTATATTATAATAAATTAAAATATAATAAATTATTATTTCCAGCAGAGTCAATCAGACTGGAGGAGGACGAAGGGGTCGAAGTGGCTCACGCCGATGGAACCGAAGTGCGCCTCTTGACCTCCGGCCCGCCGCCGATGACCCCACTTCCTACCGTTTAAGACTCTGCCAGTAGGATCCCACGGGACCAGCCAGGGATCCCTGACATTTCGTGCATCAGCGGGGAGCAGACCTGACTATCCGGGTGGTTCCGCCACCCTGTGCGCATCAAGATTCCAGGGCAGGCAGGTGAGCCACGAGCCAAATCCCCGCCCCTTGTTGGACCATCATCCTGTGGACCCCTTTGTAACGGACCCCCGGACGCCCCAGAGCGTCACGGGAAGGGCGTTCGAACGAGCGAACGGGGCAAACTCGCTCCAACCGGTGAGCTGTGCAGAAACACGGCGCTGACGGGGGGGGGCACTCCAGGGTGTTTTTTCCCAGACGCGCTTGACATACAGAGAAAGACGAACGTCCAGCCAGACTCACCATCTGGACGGGGTTTTTATTAATATGCACCAACAATACTGTGTTCTCTCACGCCGCGTTTTTTTCTCTCTCTTCCATTTTCTCAGCAGATAAAAAAGGGTCCGGGTAACAAAGGAGGGAAGAAGGAAGGAAGGGAGTTTGGAAGGCAAACAACTGTGTTTGGAAGGCATTTAGAGCAGAGCTCTTGCGGGACTGTGAGTCTTTAGCGGAGGACTTGTGTTTTATTAGTAGAATGATATAAAACATGACAAAACAGCTACCCCCGAGAAGCGCTGAGATTTTCCTGCTCTCCCAGGGATTTGTATGTAGGGCATGCGCTCTCTTCCCTCCCCGTTTTCTCCACTTTTTCCTCGGCAGACGAAAGTACGGAAGGTAGGGGGCGCTGTGTCACATCCAGGGAGAGCAGGACTGCGCTGACTCTGGGCCGGAGACACGGCAGCCTGCAGAAAGTGTGTAAAAGAGCATCGTTCCTCTTTTGCCCTCACCGATCTTGTGTACCGCGGTACATTGAGGGCACACCGTGTTGGCGGGTATAACTGGGAAGGAGGGGGCCGGACTGGACGATCCGAGACTGGTGTCCAGCCCCACCTCCAGCATCCCCGTCCCCAGCGAGCCACCTACAACTCACTGTGAGGGGGATCCTCCATCACAGACCTGGCAACCACCCCCCCCTTCCCGCAGGGGTCCTCGAGCCATCAACGGTCCTCGACTCGTCCCTTGTCATCGGCCCTCTACCGTACCCTGCTGCTAAAGGTCACTCTAGTAAAGAGCTCTGCGCGTCTACAGCTGGTGACACCGTGGTGTCAAGGTGTGACCAGGGGTGACCCGGTCCTCGTGCCGGTAGCAGGACAGCAGGTTCAAGAGGGGTACGGTCCTGCACGACAGCTTTGCGTGCCAGGGATGTGTTACCATGGGAACTGGGAGCAAAGGACCACCCCCTTTCCCCCCTCGGTGACTGACGGCCAGAGCCGGAGAGAAGCTAACCGGGGGAAAAGGAGCACCAGGTGCGGCCAGCGACGTCTCCGTTTAGAGTGACGGGGGGAGAGTGGAGCGCGAGGCAGGTGGACTGTGGACTGCAGGCCGCACTCGGCGGAACTTGCGGGATTTTTGATTGGTTTTTACTAAATGCGATATTCAAATGAGAGAAAATGGCCGGAATCCCGCCCACCGCCCCCCTCCGCCCGATCCTTGGCTGGACCGCGCACACCCCTGTCGCCAAGAGCGGGTGAGATGATGCGGGAACGTTGCGCCGCGGATGTGGGCACAGCCCTCTGACATCACCGTCCTCCCCCTCATTTGCATGTAAGCCCATTAGGCTCCGCGTATCCCGTCGCGGGAATAAGCGGCGGCTGCCGTGAAGGTGCGAATCCCCACACGTCTCCCGAGCTGGAGATTCACATTGTCTCTCTTCCCCAGCAGCCTTGGCGGATGGCGGGGGTGGGGGTGGGGGTGGGGGCCGCTGTCGGAGATTCTCCTCCGGTTCCTAACGGCTCCCGTCCTCCGGCGGGATGGTTTTCGTCGGTGATCTATTGGGCGATGCTGACAGCAGGATTTCTGGCGGCGATAAAGGTGGCCCGATTCGGAGAATAATTACCGTATGCAAATGAGCGCGATTTCGCCGCTCGCTGCCCTTTTATGGGCGGCTGTCGTTTCATCCATCAGGGTGCAGGGGGGAGATTTAAAGAGACAGAAGGGGAGATGACTCAGGTTTCAGTGCCACCCTGTCAGACCCATCGCCTCCATCATCGCCGCCTTCCGTAGACGCGTCCCGGTGCGTTCGGCCGCTTCGGCTGCGCCTGTGTTTGAAGCGCCGTGACAGTTTCGCAACTCCAGTGGCCAGTAGGGGGCGTAGCGGTCGGGGGGGCGGCTGCCTCCTGCTCGGCGCTCTTGATCAAGGTGTCGGTCCGCGATCGAGGCAACGAAAAAACACCGAATGAATCGGACCGTGAGTCACGGCGGAGAAAAGAAACAAGCGACCGGCCGTAACTTCCACTCGAGAGTTTCCCTCCGAAGCGCAGTTTCGCGCGAGACGAAGAGGTTTGATGTGGATGCGGAGGAGCCGCCCGGCATCTCCTGCCTGTTCCGCTCGTTGCTAAGCTAATTCAGAAAGAAAAACTAAACTGAAAAATCACACACACACGATGTGCAACTTTGATTGATTCGCCTGAAACACATGTCTGTGGACTGTGGGAGGAAATCAGAGCACCTGTAGGGAACTCACACGGGGAGAACATGCAAATTCCACACACCGAGCAGAATTTGAGCCCACCCCCACCCGTCCCACCCGTCCCACCCAGTTCATTTACCCATTTGTACAGTTGGGTAACTATGGCCACGTTGACCACAGCTGGGTACTTTGATCCGAGGTTTAACAGCAGGAGTGGGGGTCTGAACCCAGGAGCTGCGGTCCCATTGGAACAACCTCAGGAATTGTGCAAAGTGCTCTTCCCAGAAACCCTACAGTAGACAGACTCTGGTGGGACTCAAACTCATAACGGGTGAATTCCTTCTTGAAATGCTCTAATTCAGCATCCGGTCCGTTGCACTGCAGAGGCAGCGCGTGCCAAAGGAATTCTGGGTAAATATCATTGTCCAGGGCAACCCCAACAGGGAAGGACTCAAACGCGGGGTTTTTTCACCTGAGCTCACCACCACGCCACCTTCTGGCCCCTCTGAGCAGCTGGAATCTGTAAATGTGGGTTTGAGGTGGTCACCGGCCCCCACGTGACCCATCACCTACAGGTGCCTGGTAACGTCTGCCCATGAAAACATCCTCAGGTAACCACAGGTGGCCGGGTTCGCGTCCCGCTGACGCTCCTCAGCAGATGTTTCAGGGTTCTGCCGAGAGGGTCGGCGCGGCGGTGATGTCATAAGCCAGCGTCCAGCACACGTGCGAGTTGGTCAAGCACCTGTGCCGTCCCGTGTCTTCCTTCCATCGACAGTCCAAGTGGACCGGTCCTGTTTCCATGGCACCCAGACACAAGTGCAGATCGAGACCCACCATGTGCATAATTCCATAAATGCAAAGTTTTGAGCACATCGGAGGGATTATGGCTTGTGAACGTCTGAGGAATTGTGGGTAAACTGTGGCCCCATAAAGCATCTGGTAAACACCTGCACTGTGTGCTGGCTCTGTGGTGCAATGGACAGCATGCTGGACTTCTAAAAGGGTATGTGGAAGAAGTGATCCAGAGGTTGTGGGTTCAAGTCCCACCAGAGTCGGTTGGAGTTGAGCTGGGGTTTTTTTTGTGGTGGGATGAGAGCACAGCTTTAACAGGTCAGATCCCACCTCCTGCAGCAGATCTCTTCAACATAGTTGCCCTGAATTCATAGAGTATAAAAAATGAGTCTGGCGAGATTCAAACCCACAAGCTTTGAATCATTCCGTGAAGTTCACAAAGCGAAGCTCAATGCACCGGCCAGGACGTCGCGGAGCCGGAGGTAGCTAAAAGTTAACTAGTTCAGAGAGAGGAGCGTGACCGTGGCAGCCGCAGCAGGAGCGGGATTTAAACCAGCAGCCTTCTGTTTTCAAACTGAAGCCTGTGACCATTAAAGTTGCCACTGATCACAGTAGTGCAATAATGAGAAATCCCTCTTTTAAGTGGAAGCAAATGACACCGAGGGCTGTGAGCGTCAGACGTGTGTGTGTGACAGTGACGGACATGAGGGCAGCTCAGCTCTACCTCCTAATTGGCTCCCTGAGACGTAGCGCCCCCCGCTGGTGTTGCCCCTTCAGGCCTTTGAGCCCCTTTGTTTCATCAGTGATCTGTCCCTCTCCGTGTGGACACACTGTGATGGAGACCCTGTGAGTCCCGCTCATCCCATGGACCCCATACCTTGCCCTCCCCGGCTCCCCCCATTCCCTCTCTCTCTTCCACCCCATCTCCCTTTCATCTGCCGAGGCATCCCCCCCCGCCGGGGTGTGTTGTACCACAGCTGTGAAAGGCCTCAGAAACACACCCTGACAGGACATGACAAGACAGCCCAGCATTTCTCTCACCGGCTGACGGATGGATGGGGGGGGTGGAAGAGAGAGGAGGAGGAGGGGGGGGGCCCCCAGAACAATACACCTACATTCGCAGGGCAGCATATCGCTACAGTATGAGTGTTTTCATCTGTCTGTCCATCTATTCATTTTCCCGTCTGTCTGTCTGTCTGCTTTGTCCGCTCCTGTCCAATCACGTTCTTAATTGGTCACCTGACCCCACACAGACACTGTGGCCTTCTGGGAAATGTAGTCCATACCCCATCACTCTCTCTCCGTTCCACATTCTATTTTCTCCCTTCCTCTCTCACTTACAAAACAGTGTTTGCATTCGTTTGATACTTTTCCCAAAGCGACCTACCTGACCCAGGTACCTGAATCAATACCCACCTGTATAAGTGCGTAAATCAGAGTTAGTGGTTTAGCGTACAAACCTTACGTAAATTCAGAAACACCCTGGACAGAGGCGATAAATGGCAGGAAAACTACCGGAAAGGGAGGTAATGTTACAGGTGGAGGTATTATATGAGATAAGAAACATTGCAGATTTGCTTTGAGTGATACGATTTTACGGAGAAACGCGTGTCGGACGTCGCCGTGACTGGCGGCGAACAACGACCTACTGACACGGGGGCGACATCATCGTCTCGCGTGGAGCCGCCGACACGCTGCGGGGCCCTTGGGAGGAATCGCCGCTGTTTGCCTTCCGCCGCCCTGGGATCGCGTCCGATAGACGCGCCGCTGTCCTCTGCGGCGGCCGAACCCATCGCATCCCGGTGTCGCGCTGGCACCACGGGGCAGTTTACCAGACAAAAGAAACGGCGGAATAATTGAGCGTGATCGTGATCTTATACATTTGGCCCACACCTTTGGGGGGCTGTCAGCAGGAAACCAGCACCAGGTGCGGCCTTTTGACCCGCACGCAACTGTGGGTTTTTGAATTTGTAGTTGCAATTCCGCCGTGTCGCTGGTTCACATCCCTCAAGTAGCTCCGTGAGATTCAGACGGCAAATACATAGATGATCTCAGCAGATGGTGTTGGACTCATTTACGTAGCTGTGAGGAGGTCAGGGTTTAAGGTCCCGCTTGAATGCTGGGAGGGATTCAGCAGCTCTGAGGGACACCGGGAGCTCAATCCCCCACACTGTGTTTTTGAAAGCGCGGGTGTGTCAGCTACACCATCCCCGTTACCATTGTTTTTATTTCCCAAACACAGGCGTTGGCGCTGAGCAGCAGCGAGGAGAACGGGCAGAGAGAGCGAATCATTCGGCGCTGGAGGAAAGTGCAATATTAAAAGTGTTAATGATCTGAAAAAAGATGTCGATAATAACTGTTTTTTTTTTTCCTTTCTTCCTTTAACACGACGCCTCATGTGGAGGTTGGCACCGGCATCGCAGTTTCTACCACAGACCCCTCTTCTGCCAATCTGTCAATAAAATCTTGCGGTGGCACAAAATCTGGGAATGGAAACAAAAAAATAAGCGGCAGTGAAGTGACACGGGTCCGGGTGCCACGTAGCAGCGTGTGACACAGACGCGCTTCGGTACGTTCGCACCTACGGCGCAGGACATATGGCGGCGACGGCGAGGAACGTGATGGAGAGATCATATCGAAATGGTGCGGCGGCAGCTGAAGGATCGGGGTTTGAATCCCACTCCTGCTGCCGTGCTCTTTGTCCAAGTGCTTTACCTGAACAGCAGGGTGAAAGTCGCTCCTGCAAACGGCCACGTCGGTGTAAATAATTCCAAACAAAAACCCCGCACTTTAAGTCACCTTCAGATAGAGAGAGAAATATTACGTTTAAAAAAAACAAATCATCTTTCTTTGTAAAATACCCTCACGTGACATGAGATCCATGGTAAAGAAATCTAAAAAATCAGCAAAAATAAACATTACTGAGTTTTCTGTTGTAAAGTCCAAAGAAGATAAAATAATAATAATAATAATAATAATAATAATAATAATAATATCTTGTCGGCCACTTCTGCTTTGTCAGCTGTATATACGGATATGTGTAAGTGCACATTTGTAGACCTCACCTAAAGCCCTTAAGTCAGGGTTCTTGGCTCGTCCCCAGGGTTTTATCACTGAGTCTGAGTTGCCATAAGGGTGTTGGGTCGCTCTCGGTGGGGCTGGAGTGAAGTGTGGCAGGGTTACGTTCCCACACATAGGTGCATTGCTCTTCCAGGAGCGTTTTCTTTTTCTCTTTTGTCCCCCCGCTCTGCTGTGGGTCTCGCTGTGTGCCGTGTAATCGTGGATTAGAACCCATTTTCCATCAAAGACGACGCCTCGGGCGTCCTTGGAGAGTCGTGGGGCCCCGAACGTTTCCCCTTCGCATTGGCACTCCGCTTCCTGGTACCTGAAATTGTTCCTTTCATGTGCCTCGGTGGTGAGCAAACGGCGGCACGTCTCCCTGGAGACGGACCATTGTTGCCGTGGCGTCGCGGTACATCGGCAGCCCGCGTGTCATCCGTGTACAGCTGTCAGTCAGGCTGAGGTGGGCTGATGCACCAGGTGTGCGTGAGGGCTCATCCGCTTGGGAGCTGAGAGCACCTGCAGTCGCTCTGGGTCTGTGTGTGTGTGTGTGTGTGTGTGTGTGTGTGTGTGTGAGATCAGATGTTATTGCTTCCCACCGAACTAAACATGAGCTTTTTCTGCAGGTGAAAAAATATAAGTTCCTGGCAAACAGTTTCTGCACAGTTCCTGTTTTTTATTTCATTTTCAGACGCAGGGGAAACATATCGGCTCTGGATCTGTGTGAGTCGCTTTGGAGAAAAGCAGCAGTTAAAGAACGTAAGTGCAGATCTGCTGGGGGGGGGGGTTCAGGAGACGTTTCAGTGGCACATTACTAGGAACACGACTATGAAAGACATCCTAAAAACAGCACAAGGAAAGACATCTTCGTCATTTATTTCTCACATAAAAGTACAGCTTGTGTGTCGGACACTAGCACGTTGCTGGTGCACATCCCTCAGGCAGCTGTGTATAGATGTGAGATTCATACGGCATACATGAAACATGCGTGATCACAGCAGATGGTGTTGGACTTATTTGTGTAGCTGTCAGGAGATGAGGAGAGAAACGGCTTTCAGGGAGATGGGTTTGGGAGGGATCCAGCAGCTCCGAGGGGCGCGGGGAGCTCATTCGACTACATTGGAGATAAAACCAACAAAGAACAGACTGTTGGACCCCTCGCGAGTGAGACCAAGCAGCCAAAGATGGAGAAGCACAGAGCTTGACCAGCATCAGCTTCTTCAAAGCCTTATTCATGGACACATGTCCAGCCTGTGTGTCCCGGTATCATCCCGTCTTCACATCTGAGGGACCAGAACCTTGGTGATGCACGGGCTGATGTTTGGAGGCAGGGTTTTACAGGAGGGGTCAAGTTTTGGAGGTTTCCAGGCGCCTCATCCCAGACTCCGTGTCGGACCTGACTCTCACAGCGGTGCAGCGGTAGCATCATCAGGAAGCGGATAAACTGTTCAGACAGATAATATGTCACACAGCCTGGGGCTCCAGCTGCAACTTTCCGGACTTTCTCCTTAATACTCCTCCGCCTCAGCCGGGAACAATGCGAGTCCGATTGTGCAGATTCGGGAAAGGCTGCAGAGGAAGGGAAGTAATAAATCTCTGGTATAGAAATTTCTGAATTCATACCGCAGGCCAGGTTTTGCTATGGGGCAGAGGGGGGAAATACCGCAGTAAAATACCAGAGTAGAGAGCTGAGGCAGCTACTGGGGTGGCAGAAGCCATTCGGCCCACTGCAGGGCTTCAAGGGGGGGGGGGTGTCAGGCTGGTTTTTCTGTGGAGTCGTAGGTTTTCCCCTGTGTTTGGGGGCGCTCTGGTTCCCTCCTCCCTCCCACACTAGAAAGGGTTACGGTTGTATCGCCGCGTGTCACCAGTACCACCGGAGGGAGCCACACCCGACCCTTCATCTTTTTCCCTTTTCCTCCTTTCTCCTTTGCAGTTCAACTTTTCTTCCCCACAGCCCCCCACCCCCCCCAAAAATAATTTGTAAAAATAAGTAGCTGGTTTCTGTGAAGCGTTTCTGAGTCACGCCTGCAGCGGCAAAATCATCACCGATCCGGTCCAAAAATCCGCATTCGGAACAGAGATAAGAACAATGAATTTTCTTCTTATCTCATTTTATATATATATAAAATTTACAAAATGATAAATAAATGCAGAAATGAAGTGTTTATTTTACAGTTGCTAATTTGCAGAAGGTTTACTGGGTACACAGGGACGCGCCGAGCTGCTCGGGGAACTTTGGCTTTTTGCAGCGGCGCCGTGAGCGGCACCCCTGGAACACGGGGGGTCCGCCAGGGTCTGTTTTTATATCTTAAACATCCGTTTGCTTCTACATATTAATTATTCACCCTAATGCTCTTTTAAGTGCTAATAGCTCAGGACCGACAACTTCAAGCATAAACTCGGCTGGAAATTCAAGGAGGAAGAACAAAATACTTATATTTTTAGCAGACGTGGCCTTTAATCTGTGTTTATACAAAAAAACTGTGCTCTTGTCTAGAAGAAAAGCAACATTGATCACGGTTATTTATCAATAGTGATCCAGCTCTAATGTGTTGTTTCTCTCCATTATTCTCATGGCTGGACCTCTTTTCGGCCCCAAACAAACAGCAGTCTGGGCGATATGTTTATGTGAGCATTTCCATTATGTGCAATTTGCTCTGTCTTTTCGAACGTGGCAGCCGTGACGTTCGATAACGTTCTTCTCGCGGTCGGTGCGACGCCGTTCGATCGCCGTCGGCTCCGGGTGACAATGGCATCTCGCCGGGTGAGCAGACGCGTCGAGGGAGTGACTCACCGCTAAGAAAACCGCTTCTCCTTCAACACAAAGGGCCACCAGAGCCGTCTCAGGCGAGATGGTGGAGGGAACACCAGGCCGCTTGTTAACACTGGCACTCTGGTGTTAAACCAGCCGTACAAACCCGGGTGGAAAAAGTAGGGTAAATTTTTCCTCAGAATTATACTCCTCAGGAGAGCCGCTCGGTCTCAACCAGGATAATCGAATAAACCCCAGACAACCCTAGATCCCCATCGCCTCTCCAATCCATCTCCAACTATCTCCGCTCAGTCTCAAACCCATCTCCACCACCTGTCCACCCCATCTACGTCACACCAACTTTCTACCCCATCTACAGCTCGTCTCTACTCAATCTCAACCCCATCGCTGCCAATTCTTCACCCCATCTCCTCGCCATCTCCGCCACCGCCGCTTGTTTGGCAGCAGTGATCAGTGATCTCATCCACACGACCAGTCACTGGTCTCCAACACAAAGCTGCCAACAACCAGACGTGAACGCGGTCCAAAGTAGTTACACCTTCAGACCAACTGATACACTCCGTAGGAAGCAGATGAGAACCTAAAGGATCTCCATCTGAGTCGACTTGGCAGCTTCACATCATCAGATCTGTCTCAGATAGATAGATAGAGGTCAAGGTGGCGCTGGGCACTTTTTGGTGTCGTGAGAAGGAGTGCAGGACCGTGACGAGTTAAAGACTTGAATGGGGTCACCTGCGGTCACGGCGTTTGTTCAACACAAGCGGAGGTGGCAGCGGCGGGGATGGGGGGTCAGCTGCTGCGCATGTGGGATCAAACGGCAGCTGCTCTCCAGAAACGCGATCATCGGCTTTTCCCAGGGGAGTCAAAGGGCTCCCGCCAAGAGCCGCGGCTGCGTTTCCATCGTCATTCTCCCACCCCCGTCCTCCGCACAGGGAACCCCAGGCCTCACGGTAGGCCAGCGCCGTGCCCCCCTGCGCCATCTGCGTACGTCCCTCGCCACGGCACTGACAGGCGTGTCGCACCGGCGCAGGGCGGCCGCCGCGGAGCGCCGAACCGATCCATCAAGTTCAAGAAAAGGGGGCTGTGGGAGAGCGGGATGGAGGGAGAAATCTGGCGTGAAACTCGATCAGGAAAGGTCGTGTCGAGGAGAGGGGAACACATTCAATTAGCGTGGGACTGGATGTGGAGAATGATCCCTGTCAGAATCATCTGTGCCGCAATTATAATATGTTAATTACGTATTTCATTAAGGAAGTTTAATGTGGTTCACAGATGAAATGATGCGGACAGTAACACCTGGAAGGAGCCAGTGAAGCCTGAGCCTCTCTTACCCCCCCCCCCATTTGCTCTCTCTCTCATTTACATTTATTCATTCATCTGACGCTTTTCTGCAAAGTGACACACGACTCGGCCTCTGAGACCCGGGGTCCCGCTTGCGGCCAGAATTTCCCTCCCGTCATCCTCTGCAGGCAAACAAATATTCCATACGGGTGATGATTTGGGGCGCTGGGATTCCCGCACGATCCAAAGCGTCGTCGTCACTTTTTTTTGTTTAGTTTTATCGGCGAACAGCAGAGGAGGAGCAGCAGCAGAACCGCGTGTCGAAACTGCGGAAACACGCAGACGGCGGAAGGACCAGAGGTGACAGCGCTGGGCGACTGAAGCAGAATCGGAAACTTCTTTAAATCGGTCGCGTCCCTGTCGCCGTAGTCTTTGGCCTCAGCGACTGAGTTACAGGGCGATAAACCCATAAAAGAGGTTGATTCTCGTCGAGTCGGCCTGAATTCAGCCGGGGGGGGGACGGGGGGCACGCAGCGCCGCCTACGGAGCTCCGCGAGGCTCACCGGACGTGAGCTTCTGCTGTGGACCACGGCGTCAAAAGACGTTTTCCTGCCAAGGAGAAAACAACCGACCCCCACGAATTCACCCAAAACGCGGTTCGGCTTGTGGTTTCGTCGACTTTTAATGACATCGTTTGACGGCGATTTTATTTCAATGTATTTTTTTGCGTCTCCGACGTCTTTATTGTGTTTCTTCTCGAAAGCTCCTCAGGCGGATCAGAATAAACGGAGCTTTGTGCGACATCCAGTTACCGCTCCCGCCGCGCTCGGACCCCCTCCTCCTCCATCTGCACCCCCCCACAAGGCCTGCCCCAGTGCTTCATGGGATTGCACAGACGGAGTCCAGACACCCTTTCCAGATGTGCAACGCAAGTGGAACACGAGGAAAACTGAGGTTGAAAATCAGCAGCCATATTTAGGGTACTTAACCTTAACCGATACAGTAAAAATTACCCCGCTGTATAAACTGGTAAACCAGTGTAAGCAGCTCAGTGTCACTTTGAGAAGTGTCGGATGAGACGAATGTTTTGAAAGTGCCGTGTGTGTCTGGGACCCCCACCGAGACGGACCAGCAGGCCTTTTTAAGATTATTCCTTTAAAAAAAGGAGCAGAAAAGATGAAACTCGATTCCCTGGTGGGATCCGCATGGATGTTCTCTTTCACTTTCCCAGCTGCCGGGGTCAGCATTTGCATTTCCAAGTCTGTCCTCCTCAGGACAGGAGATGTGTTTGTGGGCCGAGGTTATAGGAAACTCCTGGAGCCGGTGACTCTGAGCAGGGTGGGATTGTAGAAGGTGTTTTTTGATGCTCAGTCGTGTTCCGGAAGGCCGCTGCAGAGCAACAGTGGCGATAAGACTATAAGACCCGTGAGAGGTGAACAGCAAGATGACTGAGCACAAAAAGAAGGGGCGACAGTGAAGAATATATCGAGAAGGTCACTCCTTCAGGGCCTTCACAGCCTCCTCCTTCTTGCCGAGTGCTGCTGAGATGATGTCGAGTCTTGGCCACGGCAGAGGCTCCATGGCTTCTGAACTCACGTAGGACCAGACGTCTGTTCATAACTTGCTTTGTCCGTAAAGCCAAAGCCTCTTTAACTGCTAAGTCAGAATCATTTAAAACACTTAAGACAGCAGATTCGCTGACTGGTTAAGTTCTGTAAAAGTCTTGGATACAGCTGCGATAAACAAAACATCTAGCAAGAGTCTTCCTTTTAACATTTTTGGCAGCTTTACGGCACACGAACGATCATTTTAAATGACCGCAAACTGAAATGTCTCCACAAGTTCCCGCTCGGCGCCGGTTGTTCACCGTCCCCAAAATTCCTCGTGTTGCTGCCGACAGCTGGCAAACATCAAAGACGAACGAAGGCTTTCTGACAAATTACTGCCACCTATCTTCTCGGTCTGCATTTGCTCAAAAAGGCAGTCAACTGAAAATAAACCGGAAAAGGTCCGTACGTCTTAAAAGTGGCATCAAGATTGTTCTTAATAAAAGGAGGCGGTGTAAACAGAGCTCCTCTGCTGTCCTCCACGTCAGCCGAAAACAGGGTCTCCACCGTCACCGCGACTGAGTCCGTCCACCTGGTTGCCGGTCCCTCTTTCCCTTCACTTTTTCACAGTTTTTTTGGGCCGTTCCGGCCTGCGGTGATTTATTCTGCGAGGACGTAGTGACCTGCATGCAGACCAGAGAAGGTCACTGTGGGTCATCTGAAAATTTTTCTTTTCTCCAACAGGCCACAAAATGACGCCTTTAACGTGCAAATTGAGCATTTGTGGCCGTCCACTAAAGACACACACACACACACACACACACACACACACACACACACACAGTCACTCGATGATGAGTACAGGAATGATGGTATTCATTTCATAGCCGAGATTAAGTGAAGGAGAAGAGCTGAATTAGGCGGCTGGGTGTAAACATTCGTGCCTCTTCATCGCCTCCGTTCCAGCTTCTCGCAGTCAAAGTCAGAGTTTCAGAAAAGCTTCTTGCGATTGATGTTTTCAAAGGACGGCTGAAGCCATATTGATTCAGGAGAAAAACCGGCATCGGCGGCAACAGGAGATAAAAAATAAACAAAGCAGGGGCACGCAGAGATGAGAAGGAGAGAGGGGCTTCTATCAGAGCAGGTACAAAGGGATTCAAACTCAGACACACGCGCAGCAGAGGTCAGGTGCAAAGCACACTGGGGGGGGCTGCAAGCATCTCAGGAGCCCGGCACCATCCGATATCCTTTCATTTTCTCTTCTCTGAGGACTCTCTCCATATCAAACATAAAATAAACACAGCCGGGGCCCTTCATATGGCTTTTGGGCTGCAGGGAGGGTCTGGAGGTGCTGAATCAGGGGAGGGGAGCTGTGGAGTCGGAATAGAATCAGTGGACTGGGCTTGAATCCCACCTCCTGCTGGAATACTCTTGATCAAGGTAAAACCACCAGGCAGCAGCTCTAACCACAAATGGATCAATTTGGCTGGAATGACATTGACAGCCTTAACAAAGGGTACAACAGCAGGGCTCCACCTGAGACTTAACCTAAGAGCCTCAAGGTTTAAAGTCACTTCCCTCAAGCACTGAGTTTCTCTGAAGTGGTCACAGGAATCCAGTCCGCCACATTTCTGTGTGTGCGCGTGTGTGTGTGTGTGTGTGTGTGTGTGTGTGTGTGTGTGTGTGTCACCCAGGTTTGCTGTCCTGCTTCTCCTCCAGCCCCCCTCGTTCCTCTCGCAGGTCCTTCTCCTCTGAGTTGAGGCACGGCGCTCGTCTCTCTTCCCCGGTGCTGCTGCATTATTCCCTGTATTCCTGCAGTCTGCTGGGGGGCCGGGGGGGTAATGAGAGGAATAATGAGGGAACTGGGGGCGGAGCCTGCTCCATCGCCCCGGCCCTTAGCTTAACAAATGCAGCCTTTGATCTTTGATTTGGGGGAGGGCCGAGTGAGTGGGTGGGGCGGGGGGGGGGGTGGTGCTATCGCCGTGGAGACTGGGCTGACGCCGTCCCACTCGTCCCCCAGAAACGAGGGGCGGCACTAATAACGTCAGTCAATTTGCATTTCCTATAAGCAAAAAAGCTGCCTAATGGATTCAGTGTAACATACAGTTACTGCTCATTTCCAAGCCCCCCCTCCCCATATCGACGGACCCCCCCCCCGGGAACGGATCCCGTGTTCAACAGTGCGGCCCCAGGCTCCCAACGGCGTGACCATCGCCAAAACATCGCCTAAAGCACCATCGCCATAGCAACATCATCGGTGCGCCATCTCTACGGGAACCGTCCCTGTCACCGCAGCACACAGGGTCCTCCTGTCACAGCAACGTTGCCATAGGAACGGCGCCAAAAACTGCCGACACAGCGGAAGTTCGCCTGCACCCCTGGGCTGAGAGACCGTTCAGTGGCTGCAGGTGGAGCAGCAGATACCTCTGATCTGCTGGCCTTGGCGGGGGGGGGGGGGGGGGG
>UFQX01000397.1:435535-452221 GCA_900497675.1 Arapaima gigas | reverse complement strand
CGTGTGTGTGTGTGTGTGTGTGGGGGGGGGGGGGGGGGGGGGGGGGTAAAAAAGTAAAAGCAAACCTTACCCAAGAACTGATTTACAGTTTATTTTACAATTAAGAAAAAAAAATTATCGGTGCGAGCAAAGGAAAACCTTTACAATATTAATAAAACATTGAAATGTATACGCATTTATCATCGCCTTTATTCTCACACGAGATCATGCATCAAAATGGATGCAAGAATAGTTAAAATTACTTTTGTAAACCGAGCTCAAGGAGTTACATTTCGTTTAAAAAAACAAACAAAATAATCATGTGGCTCTACAGTATATTTATATACACAATTTGTCGTTTTTATTTTAATATATATAAAAGGACATTATAAAAGTTAAAGAATGCACAGTCTTAAAGTACAAAGAATCATAACGTGTTGCAATTGGCAAGATAAGTCGCATGTTGCTAAGCATTTACACTAAACCGACATAAATCATCTTTACACGGGTTCCAGTCGAAGTGCCACACTATAAAGAAACCTGTAACAAAGCGAATATCTGGAAATGACTATAAAGTGATACTTTACAATGGGAAAAAAACACCATGGATATATTGTAAAACAAACTTGCATACTTTTTTTCCCCCCGTTCATCCCTCACTAAAAGCAGCAACTGACCTCTTACCTGTTTTTTTTTTTTACCCGCCCCCCACAACGGCAACTCGCCAACTCCTCAAAGGCGACGATTTTTCCGTATTGCAAAGGCCAACGAATGACTGGGAGACGCGGCGTAAAACACGACCGTTCGGAACTGTCGGGTTTCAAACTACGTGGGAAAAAGAAGAAAAGAAAAAATATTTGCGCCGCTTCTTTACAAAATAAACTCGCGCTTTTTAAGGTGCTACTTCAGTCTTCGTATGGGTTTCCCATACTTTTGGGTCTGCACATTTCTCACCTTCAAGTCCGAATCTTCGAATTATTTTACAGCTCTCGTTTTTTTGTCGCAGCCGACTGGAAAACAGTCGTGTTTACCGTCGCTCTTTTGTATAAACAAACTGAGAACTAGCGTTGAACCTAGAACCACCGTATGACATGCACAGACCAAGGGCTTATAAATTACATTACGAAAAAGGTTTTTTTTTTTTTCCAAAAAAAAAAAGAAAAGAAAAACAACTCGAAGCAAAAAACAACGCAACAAGGTCATGGTCCAGTTAGGCAGTTTCACAACATAAGTAAGACTGGTTTCCGAAGGCTCATCTCAGGCCCAGTGCAGTACGGTACTCAAGTTTAGTGCAATAAGTTGTCCGCTGGGAGAAACGGCGCCTCCCCTGGGTTTTAAGGTGTGTCCAGCTTCTCGAGCTCTGCGACGAACATCAGGTGGTCCTCGGGCGACTTGCCGTGCGTCTTGCTGAGGTGCAGCTTGATGGCGTGTTTGCTCACGAAGGCCCGACTGCACAGCTTGCACTGGTACAGGGCGTCGTCCTCGCAGAGCGCCAGGGAGCCAAGCTCCTTGTCCCCGACGGCTTTGGCGACCGCCTGCTGCTCCCTGATGTGGTCCACAGACAGCTTCGAGAGGTCCGTGAGGCTGAAGCCCAAGTGCGACTCCAAGTGGCTGATGTAGGTGGAAGGAGTCCTGAACTGAGAGGCGCAGTCGCTGCACAGGAAAACCGGCTGACCAGAGTCTATGTTCTTCAGGAATTTGGTTCCACCCGTCCGCCTCAGCTGGTACTTGACGTTGGCCAGCCAATGGGAGATCGTGGTCATGGAGAGACCCGTGAACTTGCAGATATGCACCCGCTCTTGGGGGCCGAGGTCCGTCATCAGATACTTCCCTTCGGGCGTCTCCCGAAGGCTGGAGGCAAACTGGGCCTGGAGGATGAGGAGGTGCTGGGGGTTCCAGTTGGACTGTCGACCTTTCCTCTTCTGAATGGGAGACATGTCCTCCAACGTGTCCTCGAACGCGCTGCCGTCTGCATCAGACTTCTCCGAAATGGAGGACGGGGTAGAAGACTTGGGTACGAGCCCACCAGTCAGGTTCTTCACCATGTCCGAAATATCCATCAATGCATTTTCCCGCAGCGGAGAAGACACCCGTTCCGACAACTCCGGTCGGACCTGTCGGCCGCTCTTCCCGTTGAGGCTGCTGACCGGAGTGGCCGCGGTGCCGTTGCCACTTTTCGATTTGGTCAAGTCCATGGGCTGGTCATTGTCTGCGTAATAGTATGGGTTTATGGACTCGGCCTGTTTAACCTGAGTTGGGTTGAAGATGGGCTTCTCCATCATGCTGTTGCTTATCTTGTACAACATAGCTAGGGGGTCCAGGGCAGGGCTAACAGGCTTTGAGGCCTTACCCAAGTGCGTGTTCATTATTGACTGCAACGCGCTGAGAGGGTTGATCGAAGGCTGTTCTGGTGAATGATCGGTGATTATGGCCAGACTGTTGCAGCCATTGTTGACGGGAGATCTGACACCCTCTTGAGCATTCTTCATGCAGTTATCCAGCAGGCTCTCGTGAGGTTCCTGCTTACAGACGGTTTCCACCTCCATACCCATTTTGTCACTCTTGACCCTCGACTTGCTGCCGACATCGTCGGGAGCGGGCGATTCCCCGCATTCCTTTGGCGCCGGTGAGGGCATCTTCACAGGTAAGGGTTTGTACTTATCGTAGTTTCTCTCGTCTTCCTTCTCCTTCTTTATAGAGATATTTCCCGTGACCTTCTCCACCAGCTCCTCCATGGCAGAGACGTTGTTTCGGGGACGGGGAGACTGGGACGGGCTCCTCGGAGAGGGAACAATCGAGTCACACAGCGTCGGCTTTGAGTGACCATTGAACATCGGCTGGACCTGGACGTTCTGCACCGCAGCCAATGGCGACTTCATCGAGTTCTGGAGCTGGTAGGCAGCATGAATGCTAGGATATCCGCCCCAGGTCGGTGTGCCGTTCTGGGCTTTGCTGATTGCACTGGAGACTGTATTTTCCAGGGACTTGAGAATATCCATACCCCCTTTCGGAGTCTCCTCCAAGTCCTCTTCTCTAAGGTATTTGTACGTGTCTGTCTCTCTCTTCTCTCTGGACTCCTCCTTCTCCTCTTTAATCCTTTTCTCTGGATCGTACGCATCCGTCTTTTTCTCCTCGCGCTCTCGCTTCTCATCAGAGGAGTGACTCGGAGACTCCAACTGTGACTTCACGGCAGAAGCCGGCAGCCTTGCGATGGTGGGAGGCAGCGGGATAGACTGAATCTTCTCTTCTACCACAGGATCGAACACCAGCTGCTTGCCCTTCTTCGAGGCAGAATTGGTTACCTTGAGAAAGTGGCCGGTGACCATCATGTGGGCCGTCAGCTGTTGCAGGGTGTCGTGGGAGCTTCCACACTCCATGCATTTCAGAATTTGCGCTTTGCGCGCCTCAAACTGCCAGGTGTAGCTGGCCCCGTTTTGATAGCCATAGCGATTGTTAGGTGTGACGTAGGGATTCGCCAATTTGGGGTCCTTCCCACTCTCCCCGACGGGGATGCCACTGGCGGATTCGGGAGAGCACGGTGACACCAAGTCCTGAAGTGCCCGTTTCTTAGTCGACGGGACCAGCTTCGAGGCCAAGGCGGGAACGGGCTCTTTTAGAGGCACTTTCTGGTAATGCTTGGTTTTGATCATGTGGACACTCAGGTCCTGCAGGGACTCGAACGAGTGCCCACAGTACATGCACTTGAGTACTTTCTGGGCGTCTTCCTTGCCCTCCATTTCCATCAAGGATCGCTTCCTGGGCTTGGACCACCGCTTCTCCATTTCTTCATCTTTGTCCTTGTTGTCGTCGCGGTAGTGGCCTGTCTCGTTCATGTGGACGGTGAGTCCGACCAGAGTGTCGTAGGCGGCGCTGCAGTCTCGGCACCGGAACTTGCTGGCGCCGGTGAACACGGAGCCGTAGAGCTTGTTGTTCTGCCGGTACAGCTGCACGGTGCTGAAGAGGCTGGGCTCCGGGAGCAGGTGGTAAGGAGTCTGTTGCAGGGTTTTGGCCAGAGCGGCCTGGTGCCAGTCGTAAGCAAGGCCGCCGCCATTGCTGGAGCCGTGGTTAGCGTTAGTGCCGGAGGCGGTGTTGCCAGGTTTAAGAGAGGTAATGACAGAGGTGGTGGATGTGTTTGTGGCGGTAGACGCGGCGCTGCTGCCGTTGCTCTCATTGCTGCTGCTGGCGTGGTTGTTGCCAATTCCACCCCTGCTGCTGCTGTGGCTGCTGCCGTTGCTGCTGGTGCTGGCACTGGCGGGCTTCGCCTTCATGATATCCATGGCAATGCTGGACCAGGATGCATCCGAGATCAAATTTGCATAGACGGCTTTCACACGTGCCAGGCTGTCCTGCAGGGAGACACCGTTGCTCACGGGGCGGAGCTCCTCCTTGTCCTGGCCGTCTTTTGAGGAGGTGCTCCTGAAGTCGGCCAGCCTGTCGCTGGTGTCACTGAGCGGGGAGCCGTAGCCCGCGTCCGGATTGGTGGCGGTGCTGAGGGGCGAGTTCTGGTAACTGAGCGGCTCTCTGCCATCCTCGTCTTCGTTGTAGACGAAGTCGCCGTCCTGGCCGTCGAGGGACAGTCCGTCATCGTGCAGTGGCTCTTCGTCGACGACTGCTTTCAGCTCCACTTCAGGCACATATGCTGTTGGAGGGACAGAAGCAAGAGGGTTAAACGTTTGAACAAGTGTGGCTCGAGGTTCAGGGGGTCACGGAAGATGCAAATTTTATTACCATATTTAAAATTACAGGCTTTTTAACCACATGCCAACGCAGTGATTCTTCAGAGAGAACGTTCTGGCATCCGGCACAAGTTTGCAATTACAAGGATCAAAACATCCACCCGCTGGTGGGAACGCGGGCCGATATCCTACCCGAGGCCATCAGGTGCTGGAAGACAGCGGCGCTTAAAAGGAACAAACTACTCGATTTCTCCCACGGGGGAGGAAAAAATTAACCGAAAATTAACGCCCCCTCTCCCCCAGATACAAGTTTATATTTGATTTTTACCAAAGTTACAAAACCATTTCCGTGTCTGGGTTCGAGGTAGTACTTAAATCAGTGACACGAATGAACGCCGGGGACGTTTGTTAGTTTATTAGCAGATGGAGAGCATGAGGACGGTAAAAGATCTGCCGTAGTTCTGCAGCACCAATCTGTCGGCGTCTGTCGAGAAACCTGCACCCTTCTACGTCCGGGTGTTGGGTCGAGATGCGGCGTTTAAATGGCGTTCGCCAGACTTTTTCTTTTTGTCAGCCCGCCAGACGAGTGGCCGGACTCTTGGCAAGGTCAACGTTTCTCTGTAAACGGTGGGAGTCCGAGTGACATCTTCCTCTCGCCTCCCTCGCAATTTGCTCCACTTGCCCCGGCCAAATATGACAGTCCATCCTGTCGCTGGACTGAGGTTCGACTCTCCGCTCCTTCCCGTCTGCAACCACAGACGTCCACGCACCCAGTAGTTACAGGACTGTCAGCAGACATGCGGAGGACAGAGTCACAGGAAAGGAAAAAAAAGGGGGGAGGTGTGTTCTGGAACATTCCATACAGAAATCCAGCTGCACAAGCGTCCCACCCGGAAGGTTGAATTCGCTTTTTTAATGTTCTGTTTAAATCTTGAAACGCCCATTTCTCCGGCAGGGGAGGTGCTACCTGTTGATCGCAACAACTTTCATCCTTATAATGCAAGACTTTACAAATATCGATCCCCGGGGGTCCGTGGCGCTCGATGGCGTTCAGAGAGTTGCGTTGTACCGCGTTTGCGAGCCGTGACAGATGACACCACCGACCTTCGATGTCAGGAGTGACACGTTCAGCAACGGTTAAGCAGACAAAAGAAAACCTCCGAAATTTTTCACTGATTTATTAACAACAAATGAGAAAAGACCGACCCCTGGTGACCCCACATTATAACATATCAGGCTTACAGTTTAGCTCACATTGTTCCTCCAGGAGCAAACAGTCATTTTTAACATATAGTGTGTGACTTTGAACACACACACACACACACACACACACACACACACACAGCCAAAGTATGCCTCTGATGTCGCCGGATCCTTCCTAGCCGCCGGGATGCGTTTGCCAGAAAGTGTCTGTCAGCGAGCGGAGTGTGACCGAGCACCGTCTCCGGCGCAGGCAGCCTGGGAAAAATCACTCCGACGACGGGCAAACAGAGGCTAAATCGGCCCGGTCTTATCGGCCGCTCCGATGTTGCGTCGCGGACCGCGGGCACGACGGTGACGCGTCCTCCCGCAGAAAGGGGCGAATCGTGCACAACGTGGGCTGCTACAGGGCCACCATTGCTTCTTCCCTGGAACGGAGCATTTGGCTGGCGTGTGTGTGTGTCTGTGTGTGTGTGTGTGAGAGAGAGAGAGTGAGAGGTGGGGGGGGTCTGACAGATAAATGCAATGAAAGGCAGGCAGAGAGGAAGCGAGGGGGGGTCCTCGACACTCTCTTTATCTCCCGCCTCCACGGCTGTCCTAGATGCCAGCGCTCGTCTCTCCTGATGAAACAGATGTTCTGTCAGCTTCAAACGCCGTGCAAACCCGCCGTGTCCTAATCTAAGTGGACATAATACCTGATACGCGACGGCGAGTTTAGCGCTCACTCACAGGCCCCCGGTGAGTGCAGGCAGCAGGGAGAGCATCACACTGTGTGTGTGTGTGTGTGTGTGTGTGTGCGTTCACAAGGACACTGAATTTTTCAGCGTTTCTGGACAAAATAACTACTGTAAAACACTGGATGTAACATTTACCCATTTATACAGCTAGTAAGTTTCACTGGAGGGTAATTCGACGGTCCTGCGGTAGGTGTTGGGATTCGAACCTGGAACCTTCTCACTGCCCCAACCACTCAGCTCTCAACTCCCCTCATGGTCCCTCTACAGTAAAAATATAATGACAGCAGAACAAAGACAAGGAAGTGCTGATGGTGCAGCGGTTTGCGCTGCCACCTCGTAAGCAGAAGGTCTTGGGTTCAAACCCCTGCTCCTGCTGCAGTAGTCTCGATCGAGGTATTTACCTGGGATTGACAGCAGAAACGGGTAAATCGCAGTAAGTGGCTTAGTGTACAAGTCGGAGGAAAATGAGAGATGGAAGACAGTCGGTGTGGGGGGGCTTCCAAAGACATGGATGGGAGGAGCCACTAAATCGCTGCCGTGACGTTTCCGGCTCGCTGCTCCAACACCGGTGGGGGGGGGGGTGCAATGTGGGATCTCTGCAAAAACACAGCTCGGCCTGGGCTGCGGAGAGGGAACCTCCACGGACGGCCGTCGTGTCCCGTCGAAGGTTTAACGCTCGTTCGTTTCGACGTTCCCCACCGGGGGAGGGAAGCGTATAAATCCGGACCCCGTTATTTCCCCGAGTCCCAGCCGGTTGTTAGGGCGCGAGAACACGAGTGCGGACAGGCGCATAAATCACCGCCCCGCCCACTTTGTACCTTTATTTATGGTTCTGACACTTTTCTCCTCACTGTTAAGTGTTAACAGAGGATCAGACACAGAAGACCTAATTCGTCAATAAGGGAAATAATAGAAATCACTGCCCGGCCCAGTCAAACACGCTGGGTTGATTAATGTTTCCTGGCAAAGTCGCCTTTAATAAGCATGAGTCAGAACATCTCAACAGCCGAATACTCACTGAATTAATACCGCCGCTTTAAACACTGCGCGGTAAAATATGGACAAAGGGGAATAATAATAAATAGGAACGAAGCGCCATCCACAACATAACCTAATAGTGAAGCCGCTTTTCCAGAGTTCCCCTAATGTTCCCCTTCTTATTTACACAGCGGGGTCCTACAGGAGGAACTGGGATTCAAACCTAAAATGCTGCTGCTACCAAGCAAGGCTGCTAACCACTACCCCCCCTGCTGGCCAGTCCTGCGAAGCCCTGAACTGTGTGTATTTGAGCATCTCACTTTCTAGACTTGATCGGCTTGGTTGGGT
The DNA here is from genome assembly GCA_900497675.1 of Arapaima gigas. Taxonomy (NCBI): domain Eukaryota; kingdom Metazoa; phylum Chordata; class Actinopteri; order Osteoglossiformes; family Osteoglossidae; genus Arapaima; species Arapaima gigas. The sequence goes on along the minus strand of UFQX01000397.1, from coordinate 444,303 downwards.
TTGAATCCCCCCTCGGTCTGGTCGAGGCAGAAGTAAAAAAATACCCCACCTGTATAACCTGGAAAATCACGGTAAGCGCGTTAACGCTGTACGCTACTCTGGTAAAAATGTCGATGCGCGGGACACGTCTCCCTCACAGGACAGCGAATCCGGTTGGTCGCGTGTTCCTAATCCGCGTTTATTGTGCCTATTTGTGACGGAGCTCTGCAGCCCACACCTCGCCACAGGATGCGGAGGAGTGACGCATCTGCAAGTTTTTGCTGTGATTTCTCACACACAAAGGCTCACGCACACGCAACCTTATCTGTGGATGCCGGTCTCTCCTAAATTAATATCCGCCCCCACGCCCCCCCGTTTCCGAACCCTCCCCCCACCACCCGCGTGGAATAATGGGCCATATGGCGGCGACGCCCCGGGCGGAGAGCAGCGGCTGCGGCGTCGCAGCTCCGTTCGCCGTGCCTCTCGTGCACTCGATACGCTCGGCCTGACACGCTTCCGGATTCCCGGGAGCCGAACTGGTCCGGGGGGGCAACTGGGCCTCGAGCCTACAACCTTCCCAGGGAATACAGTAGGCAAAGCAGAACATTCTGCACTGAGCACAGCCTTCGCTCATACCCCCCACAGAAACGCGTGACCAAACTCCATGGTGGACTCAACAGCGGAGTAAATTACACTTCTTACACTGATTTACTCACTTATACAACAGGGTACATTTGGCTGTACCAATTTTGGGTGAATACCCTCCTCAAACCCAGGTGCTTCGACTGCAGGATAACAGCTGTAACCACTTTCCCCCCTGTTACCTCCCCCCCACCACCAATCCAGAGTGAAGTTTTGGCCACGGTGACGCAGGCAGGACAGACGGGGCATCGGACCCCCGCGGGTGCTCGTTTGCATGTTAAAATTCAATAGGCGCATATTTTACGGATATATAAAGAACACGGCCCTTCTGAGATGCGGGGATCTCCCAAAAGCTCCAGAAGAAAGGAGTCTGAAGGTGCGCCGGGTTTTTTATTTTATTTTTACTTTCTCCAGCTCTGAGGAGAAGCTGAGCTCCGGACAGTCGAGCTCCCAAGATGCTCACATCTACATTCGCAGCCTGATCGATATTATTATTGATCGTTCTATATGTTTACGCGTGCGGGTATTTACTGCGGCCGTCCCCTGATTTACCACGGTTATGGGCGATTTAAACCTCTCGCTCCTCCAGAGGAGCTGGGAAGAGAACCAGGAAACTGTGGAAATGAAGCCCATTAGCAAAAAATGAATAAAATGAATAAAACATAAAAAGGTAAGAGCAGTCAAAGTGACCCAGCACCGGACCAGCAGTTATTGTTTATCTTGCAGGGTCATTTTTACCGCAAAAACGAACGACCGAGGCGCCGTGGACCTTCAGCTTGCGAGGTGAGGCCTCTGACCACCGTGCCACCTGCTGACATACCCCTGTCTCGAAAGCAAAAAAGGTTCAAAGGAAGAATTTGGGTTCTATCGGGAAGCAAAGGGGATAAATACTGAACTCTGGACCCGTTTTGGTCCCAGAAACGCTGCTGTTGGACAGTAGAGTCTCAGCACTGAATGAATCAAGGATTTAGGTGGGATTTTAACTTAATGCGCAACTTCACTGGGCAGCAGCGCTGCACCCGCATCTGAAAGACCCACCCCCTGCCGTAGTTCCCCTGCTCAAGGTTCTCACCCTGGACCAAAACAGTAAAAATTACCCTGCTGAAATCACGGCGCTACATGAACAAGCGAATGTCATTTAACAGCAGCAGATGTACACATTACATTAAACGCTCTGAGTGTGTCAGGATGGGCCTGGTGCCTCCCACACACACCACATCAGAACGAGGTTCCCGAGGGTCCCTTCACAGGACGCAGCGGTTCTGAGTCACTCTCGGACCCAGGATGGAGCACAGTCACGCCACCCCAGCGATTACTTGGGAAATCACGGGAAAACACGGTTTTACAGCATTAAAACCCAAGCCAGCTATGGACACCGACGTGCTCTGCTGGTCCGGTGTGTATCAGACGTGGTTCACGAGCGACCCGATTCGTCGGCTGCCCTGCCCCTTCCTCCGGTGAACCGACTCCGGGCTTCACGTAGGAGAATCTGGACCCTGCAAGCGGTCACTAATGGTCAAGAGAAGGTGGACGTGAAACAGCAGAACATTTAAGCTGGACCAGGTCTGACGCAGAACCGGGCCAGGAATCCAAACCGCTCATCCCTTCAGCTCAGCTACAGGTGGTTCCTTCACACCGGATCGGCACTCTGGGGGAAAACGGTGTAGAGCTGGATGCTCCCTCACCCCGGGGTCTGAATGATGGAGGAGGATCCATCCATCCATCATCAATAACCACCTGTGTGACTCAGGGTCTCTGTGGTCCACACACACACACACACACACACACTATTCAGAGGGACCAATCCACCTGAAACACACATCTTGGGACTGCCACTTCAGATGTCCTCCAACATACAATTCTTCTGCTGATCCGGGAAAAGACAGAGAGTGAGAAAGGTAACAACAGGTGCCAGCAGGGGGCGTCCCGCTTGCAAGGCCTCCCTCTCCCAGAGCAGCCCCCTCACCCTGGGGGGTCCTGCCGAACGCAGCACATAACAAGGCCCACATAATTAAGCCATAAATCTCAGCGTCTCCTTTAATTAGAACAAACAAACACGGGCGAGGGGAGATAAACAAAAGCCGCCGACATCGCTATTAAAAAAGCTGTCGTGCATAAAATCGCAAGCGAACGGGATGAACTTTATTTCTCCGAGTTCAGTAGAGAAAATAAAAATGATGTATGAAGCTGAGGAGCCCGGATGCTCCTCAGCAAATAAACTGACAGAGGCAAAAAAAAAAAGTTGGAAACACCTCATCATATTAAAATCAAACAGAATTAAACAGATGTTTCCACCACTGCGCCAATGACAAATACAGGCAGCAGGTGGCGTGACGGTTAAAGCTGCTGCCGCCTAGGACTGAATCCCACCTCCTGCTGTAGAGCCCTGATCCAGGTCATATTAATGGGTAAATAATGGCAGGTCGCTCAGTGTACAAACCTCACATTGTGAGTCACTTTATGCAAAAATAACAACACTAATAATCAATTTCACTCCATACGTTTTTTCACCGGGGGTCGGCTTGTTGGGTTATGAGCCCACAACCGGCTGGGTTTCCTCGTTTCAACACGTGGAAAGCAACAACCCGCTGTCGTGGGCCAGATTTGTGACTCCCAAACTGTGCATTTATTACTTTAATTAAATTATTAACTTAAACTCCTCTCTGCGTTTTATATTAAAATGCTGTTTTGCTCCTTGGCGGCTCCCCGGCTGCCTCTCACCGCCCATATCACAAAGCCTTTAATAGCCCCGCCCACAGTCAGTGGAAGTGCCCCAGTCCAAGGGTGTGTCACCATGACAACAGGCTCACAACTACACCCCCCCCAAACCGTAATTTGGCTCCGCCCGCTTTGAGTGCCGAGGCAACAGCCATTACATCATAACTACAGCAGCTCGAGCCCGTCTGCTCTCTCTCTCTCTCTCTCACACACACACACACACACACACACACACACACACCTCACCACCCCCTGCAACCCCCCCCCCCACACACACAAAAATAAACACTGCTTTAATGATGACAGAAAGGGTGTCCAGGGGGGAGATGAGATCAGGGAGATGGTGTCTGCTCACGAACCCCCCCCCACAAACACACACACGCACATGGTGGTTTCGTGGTCAGCAACGGGGTCTGTGATCGCAAGACTGTGGGTTCAAATCCCCGGAGAAGAAAAAGCTGCTGCATCACTGTGAGGTAGATTTCACCTCAGCTGCGATTCGGTTATTATTATTACTGCTAAGGATCCGACGCTTTAACAACGGAAAAAAGTTACTTACAGGCGGCTTAAGAGTCCTCCTGTACAAGTGCTTTGGGAGCAGAAGGTTAAGCAGAATCTAGGATCTGAACCAATAACCTTAAAGTAAGAAAATTAAAAGAAAATTAAATCTTAACCATCGTTTAGCTGATGTGTTCGTTCACCCATTTATGTAATTTATATTATTCTTGACCAGAGGTAGTACAGTAGGAGCAGGGATTCAAACCCAGGGCCTTCAGACTGAAAGGTTTTGACTCGGAATGACGGGCGGTAATAGGTTCAGTGAGAATACAGAACTCGCCAAACTGACAACCACTAAAAGTGTAGAAAAAAAATAACACTGAACCGATTTACAGCAAAACTGTGTCTATGACCAAACAGGGGCATCGAACCACAAACCGGGTGATAATTCATACCGCATGCTGTTTGCTCCAAACTGGGGCTGGAACTGATCAGCCTTGACTGAGCCGCTTATTTTCATCAATCAAACCGTGTCAAACATTACAAACCTCTCACATTACAACCCCCCACCTACCCCCAGCCCAGATCAGGGTTCCGCTCCTATCGTGATGTGCATGTCATACTGGGAGTCAGGTGTCTCGCTGCGCCACAACGTGAGCCCTTTCCCACAATGCAAAGCAGCACCTGTGCACCTGCGGCTAAAACAAACCTTAAGAGCTGCTTAGCAACCGAGAGCAAATGAACAACCCGGACAACACGCAACTTTCATAAATCAACTTCCCCCCCCCGAGGACTTCAAAGGCCAGGTGAGGACAGCAGGAGATGAAACGGGCTGTGGGGGCAGGGGGGGGTCAACACAGAACACGTGGGCCGACCCTGAACACACACCCCGACACGCTAATGGCTCCTCTCATCCACCCATTTAGACACCTGACCCCCCGCTTCAGACTCATGAACTACAGGCACACGGCCGCTGGACACCAGGTGGACCTCTGGTTCAAAACCAAACCTGCCACCGCAGTCACAGGTTCAAGATCCTTACTCGCTCACCGCTGTGCCGACAGCGTGAGTGAGGGTGCGCGTGTGTTTTATACCTAAAGGCAGTGAACTGATGACCAACCGGTGTTGAGCAGTCAGTCATCTCGATGAAAACCTCAGCAGAGGAGGAGGAAGAGGCGCCACTGGGTCGGTTGATCTTGAGAGTAAAAATGAGCAGTGAAAAATACACAGAAACTTTCATGACCATTTCAGTAAAATAGAAAAGGGTCAGCTGATCAAATGCACAAATTAGAAATAAATGTAGATGTTTGTTTTATTATTTGCTTCTTATTTCCCCGCTTTGCTTCTTCTATTTTTTCCTTCACATATTTCCGCTTGTGAGGGCTGCGGAGGCCGGAACACCTTCATTGGTCATTAACCAAACATCTGAAGGCGGACTGGGGAGAAAGCAGCGATCGGGGTCACGAGGAAGACGGACGATGCCGAACGTGGGTGCGGGGCGGAGGGGGGAGAGAGAAAAGCGGCACGTTGACCTCTGGGCGACCTTTGCTGAACACATTCTCAAGACGCGACATCATTTCTCCACCGTTCAGCTCGCTTTTCAGCAGCTGTGAGGTGCAGGAAAAAAAACACAACAATGAGACTCCACATATCGGTGGGAGAAGCGGGGGAGCGGGGAGGGGGGTCATCGAACCCTCATCTCGCCCAGGGTTGCCACGCCGACGGCGACGAGGACGTCGACAAGAAAAATCCAGCTGTTCTTAGGACGTTCTTGGAAGCAGCTGCAAGGGAACAAGGCCACACACGAGCAAAAAAAACACCGGCAGGAGGTGCCTTTATTTGGCCCATTTGCATATTTACAGAGATAATTAGCGAGAACGGGAGCCGCTGCTCGGCGCGAGGAGGAGATCTGCGCCGACAGGCAGCAGTCGGGTCGACGCCCCGGCGGGGAATGTGGCCGTGCGCGAGGTGAGCCTGGCCGTCGCGTCGCCATAAAGCCGTCCGCACAAGGAAACAAAAGAAAAGGAAGGAGAAGCGACACGGTCGATATTCACACCCGCGTGTTGAGTGCTTAAAACCCCTTATTTGCATATCTCAGGGTATCGGAACAAATCGCAAGCCGCAAAGTCATCGTTCCTCAGCCAGGGGCCCGTGACCTTTCACCTGAGAGCATGTCCACAAGGCGCTGGATGGAGGGGAGGAGCTAAAAAAGAGGAGGGGGGGGGGGGCTCCCCTGGGGGCCAAACAGTACTTCAGGGTGCCACCTACTCAGGAGGAGGGGCTTAGAAGGAAGCCAACCAATCACCTCGCAGGGCGAAACAGGAACCGCAAAACGAAGCTCCCGCACTGAGGCTTTTACAGTCCACGTTCTGGTGGCCACAGGTGAGGATGACCCCCCCCCACCACCACCACCATCACACCTTTACAGACCACAGGCCAAACCCCATCGTCAATTTTACACATCTAATTCAGCGACTTCACCGCAGCACCACATTCACTAATAAAAAAATGTGATAAATATACCGGCGTCTTATTCTATAAACACAGCTGGGGCTGGAAACCTCTTCATGGGTCATTTTTTGCAACTCAATTTTACTGTGTCAACATAAAAGCTTCATAACAGACGTCCCTCTGCTGAACAGGTTCTGTTCAAATGTTTAGATATAAGAAAAAAATGTTCATTTTAACATTCCCTTTAGGTTCAACCAACTGTAAAAATATGAGAGCCAACTCAAAATGACAAGACAAAACTATTTAGTGCCGTTTGTGGTCCGATCGGTGCTGCTCTCACGTCCAGCGTTCAATTCACCACCGATCGACACGCAACGGCGCTAGATTTGGGCTGTAAACACCGTGGGAGCGAGGTGAGTGACCCCGGCGCCACACCTGTATTCTGCTCACAGCCATCTCTCACCTCGGAAACATGGGCCGTTTCTCAGAAGGTTTGCATCTCCACAACAGCCGTCTGCAGCCCAAACAGGGGGAGGCTGCGACACGCGGCGACACCAGGCGACAATTAAAATCACCGCGTATTTAACGCGTCCGCGAAGGAGACCAGATCCACCTTTAAGACACGTGGGCGCCACCTCGTCTCCGGCAAGCAAGATGGAGCCTGACAGCCTCTTCTTCTCACGTCGAGGCCCTCGAGCCGCGCTAAACGTCAGCTGTCACCGCCGAAGGACTGACACGCTCTGTCAACTTAGCGGCCCTCGCGTCCCCGACACGACACGCGCGGCAGAAAGGCGTGTGACGGAGAGAATACACCCTCTTCCCGCGCGTAACGTGGAATAATCCTCTGCGTGAGAGGGTAATATGCTTGGCATATCTGGGCAATACAATCTGTCACTGACGGGCATTAATTCTATATTTATAACCTTTTAAATCTTATAAAGATGACAAAGGCACCACGAGGAGGGCTTATTAGCTCGCGCCTGAACGCGCGTGATTAAAGTTACGTCCTAACGATCGTCACGCACGCGCCGTGTCTGCGCGCTAAAATAACCCATTATTATTATAGTCATGTGCGTCCGATCGGTTTCGTGCGTAATAGTGGGCTGAAATGCGCCAGCACACGTGGAAATGTTTTTACAAAATGTAAAATATGTCCATTATTATTATTACTACGACTATTAACCGTCACCTGTCGGAAACCTGTGTTCGAGGGGACGGCGTCACAGTCCAGCCGTCGTTTCCCGAAACTCTCTCGCCGATTTCGCGCGTTACTGACCGACGCAAAAACTGAAAAATCACGAATATTAAGTCAACTTATTTTTAACCATTATTTAAAGGGAAATACACGCTTTTACCTTTAGGGGGGGGGGGGGGATAAGTGAATGCGTACATGTTTTAAACAATGTCGACACCGAGTCGCAGTAAAGAACCGGCCAACCGGGACATGAAGGTCGATGATGTTCTGATCCGGTCGTGTCGGCACCTTATTCGCCGCATATAGTTCACTCCATTCAACGTCTGCGCGTCTCACTTACAGCGCTGACTTTATTTCATTTTATTACCACCTCACACGTTCCTCACACACCACATCGGGGTGTAAAGGTGTTACCGTAGTACACAGTGCGGTACTGTACAGCACCGCAGTGAAAACATTACACTTCAGTTACACTTTCACCACTGAGGATGGACTGTATCCTCCCCGCACTGATTTATCTGTTTATATAGGAGGGTAATTTTTACTGCACCAGTTCAAGGTTAGAACCTTCAGTAAGGGCACTACAGAAGGAGTGGGATTTGAACCCAAGAGCTACCCCGTGTTTCAGGCCTCTGAAGATGAGGCTCAGTAACAGCAGCAGGTGGCGCAGTGGTTACAGCTGCCGCTGTCTACTCAGAGGGTCCAGGTTTGACTCCCATACCTCCCGTATAAACGTCGCTGTGGACGTTATCATCCGAATGAATTAAGTCAGTAAAAGGTGACAACAAAGTGACGTTTTCAAGACCAAGTTATCAAAAACACTGAGAGAACAGCAGAGTCGGGCGGGATGTGGACACCCGCCGGTGTGAAGGACCCTGGTGAGCACCTACGTCAGCCAAGACAGGCTGGTTGAGGGGGTCACGACCTCAGGGGAGGGGGGGGTTCTGGGATAAGTCTGGCTCCACGACTCGGTGCTACAAGCTGAAATAAAACAAAGACGAGACTCAACTGACGACTATTGCATCTCTCAGCTATGTGGAACGAATATCAAGATGAGTGCAGAACATCTTTTTAACCCCCCCCCCCAAAGTGCTCCCCCCTCCCTGGTGTCCCACCCCCCTCATTCAGCTGCCGTGTTTAAATAATATCCACCATGACAAATAGCACCGCAGCTCTGATATCCACCATCCATCTCTGCTTTAAAGACACATCCATCTTCAGTAATGTTCACCAGGAGGGGCTGGAGGGGCAGGTCGGGCCAGGTCGGGGGGGGGGGGGGGGGGGG
>UFQX01000397.1:418422-435484 GCA_900497675.1 Arapaima gigas | reverse complement strand
GGGGGGGGGGGGGGGGGTGGCGTGACTGCTGTGCTGACCTCCTGGATGGGAGGGGGTGAGGCAGTGAGGGTGGGGAATGGGTGGGGGGATGAGTGACGCCTGTCAGCTCATGTCTGCTTGCAGAAATAAATTGGGCTTATGGAGACAAATGAAAGAGCTCCTGCTGCAGCTCCACACGACACACACACACACACACAAGTGTGAGAGAGACAAAGAGTCACATGAGCAAGCTGCCACGGCACACACAGGCAGGAACAGCGACACCAGCACACCCTCCACACACACTGCGCAGTTAAGCCCCCCCCCAAGGCCATTTACATATTTGCCCACATTTTTTCCAAAGCAGCAAACAGCGATTTACCCATTTATACAGCAGGGTAATTTTTACTCTGCTGATTTAGAATAAGTACCTTGACCATAAGTACTGCAGAGGAAGCGGGAGTCAAACCTGGGGCCGTGAAGTGAAATGTGGAACCTTTACCACCATGCCCCCTTCTGCCCACTCCTCATTCTGCGCAGAATCGTCCCTTCAACTCTGTGTGTGTGTGTGTGTGTGTGTGCGGGGGGGGGGGTCTTTAACCTCAGAAACAAATTAAGCACTATCCAGGAAAACACTATATAAACTATTATTCATTATAAAATAATAAAGCAAACACAAGAGGTAAGGTGTGTATCCAGCAGCTGACTGTAACGGGCAACAGGTGGCGTGGCAGTTAGAGCTGCCATCTTGTACTCACCACATATCTCACCTCCTGCTGTAGATTTTTACCCTGAACTGGCACAGTAAAAGTTACTGTTCTTTATAAACAGGTAAATGACAAGCTTAACGCCGAGTCGCTTCATCACCACGCAAACAGGTGTAAATACGGTGGGGAGAACAGAGTGTTTCCGCAGATACGGACGCCCTTAGCGCTGCGGCTCTGCGCCCCCCAGAGAAAGAAAGAAAGTAAGAAAGTAAGAAAACAAGGCCCAGGTGAGTACAGCAATAGTGGGAAGCACTGCAGCCACACGGGGGTGATCTCTGCGACCCGCTCGCCCTGCCGGGGGTCCAACGAAGGACAGCAGATAAGAGTTGTGGGACGAGGCGGGGGGGAGACACGGCTGCCGTACAGGGGACTGTGGGGAAAACCACACACAGAGGAGAGGGGGCGCTGGCCGGAGGGGGGGGGGGGGGGCGAGGAGNGGGGGGGGGGGGGGGGGGGGGGGGGGGGGGGGGGGGGGGGGGGGGGGGGGGGGCGAGGAGTGAAATCTCCCAGCTCGCACCGTGTGCAGCTCCCAGAGCCCCTGGGCGCCCCTTTGATAAATGACACCTGTCGTTCTGCGAGGCCCCCGACGCGGCAGCCGGGTCACACCAACGTAGCACTCAGCGCCCCCCCCCCCAGCAGCCACACTGTCTCCACTCCTCCCAGCTCCTCTTTATTCTTCTCGACTCGTTTAACAGCAGAGCAAGAGCTTTAGACACAGGATGATGAGAGCCCAGCTTCTGTGTTTGACACCACTATGTTGCTGGTTCACATCCCTCAGGTGGCTGCCTATAGAAGGGAGGTTCAAAGAGCAAATACATCACAGCAGAGAGATGGGATTGGGATTATTCAGCAGCTCTGAGGGACACGGGGAGCTCAGTCCACCACTGTGGAGCAAACTGAGAACCTACCAGTTTTTGATTTGAGTCGGACCACCGGGCAGCCAGAGGTTATTTCAGTAAGCAAATAAAAGATAGAAACATGGACATTAAAAACCAGATCAGTATCGAGGAGCGACTGCTTTCTGTACTATTCCCCCAGCGGTCAAGTACTTCCACCCACCCCAGCCATTCCGTCCACACACACACACACACACACACACACACACACACACACACAGCCAAAAGACATGATGGAAAAGACAAAAGACCCAGTAGAAGTTTCTAGAAGCCAGCCAGGACTCACAGCAGAAACAGGGCCCCTCCCAAACACAGATGAAGGCCGATGAAGAAACAACACACCTGGCCAGGGGCGCCCACACACACACACACACACACACACACACACACACACACACACGTCCTTTCAGCCACCCTTAGAGCTGTGGCTGTGGGGAGGTGAACTTTCGTGGCTGACAGTGTACAGGACCAGCTGTGAGCCAATGACAACACACCAGAGCCCCAACACACACACACACACACACACACACACACACACAGCTAAGCCTATCGCAGATCATCACTCCCTCCAGCAGTAGACCCGCCACACAAGACGGCCGGATCAGGCCACACAGCAGGATCTCCCACGGCAACACTCTGTATTCGCTCCAGATGATCCCCCGTTCACCCCCCAGGATGATTTGAGCAGCACTGAGTTGAAACATCTGTCTCATCCCACACACAGCCAAAGAGCGCGGGTCCCACACACCGACCTGGTCACTTGCACCCACAGGTCGACTGCAGGTCGTAGTTCTGAGAACATTGAATTGAGCTCGCACGCACGCACGCACGCACGCACGCACGCACGCACGCACGCACGCACGCACGCGCACGCGCACACACACACACACACACGCGCACACACACACACACACACACACACACACACACACACACACACCCCAGTCGAAGCTCCTGCACATGACACCGCAGCAACGGAGCAGCCCACTGACACTCGCCGCCATTAAGAGCTAATTGGTTGCCATGGGAACGCCAGCTGATTGGTTAATGGATGCGTCTACCCAGTACAGCGGACAATGATGACAGGGACAGACATGTGGGCAGAGCTGTCCTTGGAGTGACACCAGCGTGTTTCATACACGCCACCAGGCGCAAGGACACCGAACTGGGAGACCCATTATTAATAAAACATGAGCCCCGAAAACATTTCCTGTAACAAACGGAAGAAAACGGACCAACTGACAAAGGAGGTCTGAGGGCCAGGAGGGGCCAGGGTGAGCTGTGGGACGAGGGTCTCGCACCCAGGAGGGAGGAAGCAGGGAGATTAGCAAACAAACAGCAGCCAACTGCCTTCAGCTGATCTACAGGCTCTGGGGGGAGGGGCTTCCCCAGCCATCATGCCTTATAAGGACAGGGGGAGGAGCTTGAGTGGTCATCACCCCATTCGAAACAGAGGGGCGTACGTAACATGCTTACACACGTCACATACAAATTCAACTACTGTAAAAGCATTTTGAGAGCAGCGATTAGTAAGCAATATAAAATAATAAAATGTGAGCACATTAAGGTTCGTGATTAATAATAAATTCATAATTAAAAACGGCTCTACGGCGCTAACGGCCTGCGGGATTTGGCGCGGCTCTATAAAGATCCCGTGTCCCGCAAGCATCACTCCGGCGAGCCGGACATTTCCCCCACGGCGTCACGTGTTTTATAACTGTGGCCTCCTGGAGGAAGAGGGGCCAGAAGTTGACCGCGTTTAGCAGGGCTCGGCTTCACTTGCTTCAACAAGGCTCAGCTGGATTAGACTGAGCCCTGACCAATAACCAGTTCATCTCAGCTTGGCTCGGACTAGTTTAACACTTTACCTCTGACCCCAGGCCCGCTCAGCTGGGTTCATCTCAGCTCAGTTTGGATTAGTTCAGATCTTACCTCTGACCCCTGACCCTAACCCCGGTCTAGATCAGCTCGACTCGGATCACCAGACTTCGGCTCAGTTCAGGGTTCCTACCATTTTTTAATTTGATACGGCGATACAGATTTAGAGCACAATGTCACCTTTCACATTACCTGGGCAGGTAACTCATTCTCCTCCACACCTGCGCTCTACAGGTGAGGCCGATGATGTCACCCCCTCACACCCCACCCCCCCCCCCCGGTGTCACAGGAGGCCTGCGTGCTGTAACTCAAGCTAATGGGAACTGGGCCGCTCCCCTCTGCTTTCATGGCGCTCGGCATCTTCCTCCTCGAGCTATCAACTGTCAAGGAGAAATGACAAAAATCTGGGTCGTTTGCTCGGTTTTTTTTATACGCGAACGCCAATCTCTGTAAGCAACTCGGAAAACCTTTATCTGAGGACGTCTCCGTTTCCGGGGCTCGGGGAGAAACCTGGCAGGAGCCGAGTGACAACGACAGGTGCTCATTTTCTCACTCATTCAGCAGAACTATCTGGTTTCAACTATCGGGAGAAGCAGCAAGACGAGGGAGGCCTGGAGACAAGGGAGAGAGAGAGAGAAAAAGGGAGCGGGGGGGGAGCGAGAGACAGAAAGACACCCAGTGCTGATGCAGACATCAACCCTCACAATCCTGCAGGCCCAGTGGATTGAGCCTGTAATGCAGTCCTTCTCTGACAGTGTCCAAAAGATGTCGGTTAATTTGGCTGTTTTAACGGACAACAGCCACACCAGTACGATGACGGCGAGAAAAACGGGAAACCAACAGTCCACAGTCAACACTGTGTTGGACAAAGTAAATATCCTAGAGTGATATATTTATTAAAGTGTCACCCATTACATTCAGTCACCCTGCAGTTTCCACCTCTGTTCTCATACAGATCAGACACCTCACACATCCCTGCAAATACACCGTCTTCATGAAACTTTATTTTGTACCCATTTTTACTGATCGAGATGATGCCTTTTGACACAGCTGGGTACTTTTTACCACACCAGTTCTAATACGCCTCAGTGTCACGCTGTTACTGCGAGTGTGTGTGCGAACGGGCAGCCGGGACCTCGCCCCCACAAACGTCCTCGGCCTGCAAAGCCCCACGGCAGTAAAAACACGTAAAGTGTTTTGATCTGCAATACAGGACACGAGAAATGCAGTCCCGCACCCGACACAGGCCGCCATTTCCTCTCACACCCCCTGGGTCTGACACCTGTATTCACGTGAGGGTCAAAGGTCAAGCTGGATCAGTGTTCTACATGCTCCGCACGCACCTGTCATACAGCAGTCAGCAAATGTGCTGGAAACGTCCTCTGCAGAGGACGTACAGTATCATATGGCCACCCGGCGACTGGCGCAGCACGGCCTCGTCCGTGTGGCGGTCGGTAATGACTCAGCCGCAAATAAAAACCAAAACGTGTGGGTTATCGATTAGCGGCGAGACGCTAAACAGAAAGTTACTGTGTTTTGGCGCCGCGAGCAGTATTCACCGGAATTCTTGTCCCAGAACGCTGATCCGGTTCACACCGCACACTGGAGGAAAAACGGTGTAAAAACTCAAGACATTTGGGGCCCAAACTCAAAGCGACAGGCAGCATTATTAACTTTCCACCCTCTGAGAGCATCGGTTTCCAGGCGTCTTCGCCATTGACTGTGCCCTGGACACACATCTCAAACATTAGAAATACATTCAAAATGTTCTGTCTTCTGTTATTAGAATAATAATAATTACTATTCTCAGCTGTGTCTTCCAAAGAAAAGCATCTTTCAAATGCATAAATGCAATTCTAACTGGTAGCAACAGCAGTAATAATAATAATAATAATAATAATAATAAGACATTGAGTTTTCCTTCTTTATTAAAGGCTGGAAACAAACTAAAACACAATGATAATTTTCAAGCCAAGCTTTGCACCAGCCATCTCTGTGTCTGGTCAACTGTGGCTCGGATGCAACTCGGCAGAAAAGGGGTCCCGCCCAGCGTTGAGTCATCACCCAGCTCCGCCTTCGACGCACGTGACGTAGAGCCGGGTGACAGATGAGGAGGGAAGGCCCTGAGACACCCTGTATGCGGAGGGCTGAAGTTCACACCAAACTACCAACATCACTAATTCATAACCAAAGTGTTTAAATAAAAAAAACCCGCTGGGCAGCTTATTATCATGACCTTCCCTTGTTAGCCACACCCCCCATGCTGACTGGGGGGGGGTCATGTGAACAGAGGAGTTCCTCAAACCTGAAGTTAGTGCAGCAACAGGAGGTGTGCAAGTGTGTGTTCAAGTCCATCTCAAACAAACCTCCAGTCAGAGCTGCACGGTCCTGCTTTGCATCACACACACCAAGCACCGAGGTGATGGGGGGGGGAGGTTGGGGTCGACGCTCTGATTTTCGGCAGGAGGAGGTGCCGTCCACAGGTGCAAACAAAAACATCAGAGCGGCCGATTGCCAGGGAGCGACCAGGAGATCAATGGCACCTGTTGACAATCGGCAAGAGAGGTCCACATCGTAGTTCTCACTGACACACACACACACACACACACACACACAGTGGCTCACAGGGGTCCAACTCAAAGTCAGAATTATGACAGGTTCCAGTGCCCAGTTCCCTCAGGGTGCAGTGGGCAGCTGTGTCAGGCCTGATCCTCCTGTACCCCTCCGTGTGTGTGTGTGTGTGTGTGTGTGTGTGTGTTCACAGTGCAGCAGAGTGCTGCAGATCAGCAAAACAGCAATAAAATCGTGGTAAAATAATATAGAGAAAATCGGGATCTTCCAGTATGTGAAAAGTACAACATTGTTTCCACCACCATCCATTTTTTAAAATCACATTTAAGGTTATTTTGCTTCCTTATATCAAGTGACCTTCATTCATGCCATAAATTTCCAAATAATAAATCAATAATACTTTACATTTACTCCACTATCACTGTAATGCTACACTACTAATGACAACAATAAAATCACGTTTAATAAGCAACTTTCAGAACCAGAAAAATTAAGTGTTAAACATGTTTTAATTGCATTAATAAAAAAAATTGTGAAACCTCAGTCCTGTACACGTGATTCCTCAGCTGCGCATTTCTTTGGTTAAATAAATCCAGCCACCGACATCATTTAGTTCTGAAAATATCGTGACAACAGAGCAGCAGCCGCATGATCGGTGCTGCCGCCAGAATGTGCTCCTAAAAAACACCCGACGGCAACGATAAAACACCATCACACTTTACACACTTTACACCGCCATTTGCAGGATTTACCCCCTCAGCAGGAGGCCTTGGCATTTTCACTCACTGAAGATTAAATTCCATATGTGAGCTAATAGTAAATTATTATTGACAGGTACAGTTTCAAGATCACAACAGTGGAGACCTGGTGGCAAGAAATTCATAGTGAAAATTTAATTTTTTTTAAATCTGCAAAAAGTTTGACTGTCTAACTAACGTCTCACTGTATGCATCATATTTATGAGTTTAGAGGCCTCCGCCTGCAGTGAGGGTCACGAAGGTCACAAGGCGGCGGCTGCATCGCTCTGATGTCATTAGTCAGGTCCTGCAGCCCATTTGTCAGCCCAGCGGGTAAACTGAGGCAACGCAGCACTGGGGCCGCGGGGGGCGCCGTCCCCATCACACGGCGCGGTCGCAGCTAGGCGGCCGCTTCGGGGGCCTCCTGACCAAGCAGAAGACGAGCGTGAGCCTTTGTCCCCACGGCAACGTCCACGACGGCCAAGAATGCAACATCTCTACAGTCCCGTCAGCTGGGGCGGCAGGGGGCACAGCGGTTAGCGCCACCACCAGGCCTGAATCCCACTTCCCGCTGTACTTCCCTCAGTCAAGGTACTTACACAGAAGTAATACAGAATTACCCTGCTGTATAAATGGGTAAATCACCGCAAACTGCTTTCAGAGAAAAGTGTGAATAAAAAGATATTTTGTTACTTTGGTTTCCTTTCCTGAGCTCCTTGGTGAGCAGCAAACCATCATCCTCTATGTTACACACACACACACACACACACACACACACACACACACACACGGTGACAGATCCAGTAGAAAAAAAGACATCAGAGAAATAAAACTAGTTGGACTTGAGATGTAAACATGGTACTAGCGTGGTAAAACAGGACTGTCTCAGCAGTGCTCCACAGTAGACACTCAGTGGGGTTGAGCGCTGGTAAGATGGCAGGGGCAGAGCAGATGCTGGGATCCACTGGGTTATTTCCCCAGACATGAATACATAAATATGGAGGTAGTAGGCAGTGGATAAGGTACTGCCCCCCCCCCACTAAGCAGTGCTGTTCCTGGGCCTCTGAGAGGTCATGGGTCACCCACCTGTGACATCGTTCGGACCCAGCGTGGGGTCTGTGACGGTCTGTGGGCTTATCATTCTCTATAAGTAAGAAATATGTGTTTGTGTGAGTGTGTGTGTGGGGGGGGGAGGGGTACAAAAAGTAAAATGTTTTATATATATAAGAATAATGACAATATGTCCTTTGGAGACCCCCCAGGTGTTTGCCTACAGTTTAACACAATCTCTGAAGTAATAAAAAAAAACAAGAAAAGACTCATGAACTCTGTTCTTTCACCCTCTTTCTCACACACACACACACACACACACACACACTGTGCGCCATCCGTCAAGGCCCAGTGTGTGAAATTACAGACCCGTCGAGTTCAAAGTCCCTCCTGTTTGCTTCGCTTCTCACCTCATATTTCAGGAGCTGTTTAAAATTCTGCAACTGGCGCCGGTGGCGCGCGCTGCTAATGCCCCGCTTCAAAGGCGGCTCCTCATTAGGGCGCGCGCGCACGTGTTTAAAGAGGGATATTTTTAAAATTTGGGGGGGAAATGGAAAAGGGTGCAGGTCTGAATCGCAGAGCCCAACAACGACTATTGACAACTCAGAGTCAGTAATATTTACACTGATCCGCGGACGAACTCAGTCTCACTGCAGACTCGCGCGCGGTGTGTGTGTGTGTGAGAGAGAGAGATGTGCGTGGGGTCTCAGGTGGATGATGTTCTGTTTACCTGCCTTTACCGGGACCCTAATCACACGCTTCGCCCGCCCCCCCACCCCCATCCAGCTCTGAAACTTTTTGAGCGCGCGCAGTCTGCCCCCCCGCAGTGTTTCCGTGGACGGTGATTTATTGATGCTCCTCGTGACGCCGATCGGGGATGAACAGATCAAAGGCCGTCACGTGACAGACGATCAATCAGGCATCAAATAGACGGTGGAGCGCAAAACATCCCCACACACACCCTCTGCTTATATTATTATTGTTATTATTATTATTATTTATTATTATCCGATCTACATCTCATTTTCTCCTGGACGTCCCTCCTCGTGACCAACTTTAATAACATTTTAAAAATGAGATCAGCGACACGCGATGGATCTGTCCCTGTTTGCAGCGCGCGCGGGCGCGCGCGGGCGCGCGCGTGTGTGTGTGTTTGTGTGTGTGTGTGTGTGTGTGTGCCCGCGCGCGCTCCACATGAACACGAAGACAGGACTGATACATCATTTTTGGTGATGAATTCGATTAAAAGGCGCTTTAATTAATTACTGCTCAGGCAACGCAGGGGTCCACAGCCAGCAGCGCGCGGACAATGAGGACTTCACACCCCCCCACGCGAGCTCTCAGGGATGACCGAGCGCGTGCGTGTGTGCGATACGTGATTTACGGTGTGTGACACCTCTTACCTGCAGACCTGCGGGGCTCTTGCTGCTTCCTCCTCGGCATCCTGCTGCTTCCTCCTCCTCCTCCTCCTCATGCAGGAACCGCGGGCGAAAGCAAACCTGCTTCTCAAAGTCCTCCTCTGTTCCTCAAATATAATTTAAAAAATATATATTTTTAAATGTCGGATCCTCTGTGGAAGCCGGACTCCTCTGGGCCCCTCCTGCGGCGACAGTGACAGCGACACTCAGCGCATCTCCTCCCCGATGACGATCAAAAATGTTCAATAAAGAGTGGAGGAGGGAGAAGTGTCCTCGTGCTCCTTCTTGGTGGGTGGGTGGGTGGGGGGGGGTGAGCTCGAGCTCACAGCGCGCGCCTGCTGGGGGAGGACCCCCTCACGCGGGTTGTTTGTCGGTAGGGTTCACTTTCAGTCTCTTCCATGGGGGGTAAAGGGCCCGATGGGACGGACGGCGCCGCGTGCGGGGGTCTCCTTCCACCGCGACCCCCCCAGGGAACGAGCGCTGCTCACGCGCAGTATTCCCGCGCGGAGCCCTGCGGGGACGACAAGGAGAAGGCCGTTAAAGGGTTAACAACTCAACCACAACCATCTTATTAATTATGCTAATAACAGTGTTAATGATGATGCTGATGAGAGTGTTTCGCGCGCGCCACCCCTGCGCGTTCTGGACCACCCCCCCACCCCCACTCCTCGGATACTTTGTATCTCCTTGTTCCTCCGCCGCTACTTTGTTACCAGAGCAGTTCCGAGAGCGCAAACGGACACACACTCACGAGCTGCGCCCGGGCTCCCGATGCGACGCGGCGCCGCGCCTTCCAACCGCGGGACGCGAAACAAAGCTGGGACGCGCGCTCCCGCGCAGGGAGGTGCGGAGGCAGGCAGGGCGCGACCCCGCGGCGTCCGCGAACCGCCGTATCCGTCTCCGGAAGACAGGGGGTCGGTGGGTTGGCCGCTCGCTCGAACCTGGGGCCGGTGCGCGTTTCCCGGTGCCCCCGCAGCCACACACTCGACTGACGGACTGACACATCGAGCAGCAGCGCGAGCTGCGCGCTCGCGTTGACTCCTCCCCCCGGCGCGCGTCACCGTGACAGCGGAGCCCAACTGTCAATCACCCGAAAGCTGAATACTGTAAGAATAATAATAATAACAAAAATAATAATATCGGATGAGTGAGTCCTGCTAACACACAAAGTTAACGACCGCAGCAAAAAACAAAACTGTTAAAGTCATATTTAAATTCAAAAATTTACGACGGACTCGCGAGCCTGACAGGACAAGGGAAAGTGAGAGTGACTTTTAATAATATTGCTGAAATAGTACTACTACTTTATTATGATGATGATAATGATAATAATCATCATCATCATTATTATTAAAATAATAACAATAACAATGTTGTCAGTTTACTATTATTATAGCAATAATTATAATAACAGTAATAAAAGTAAAGTTATCATTGAATTATTTACTTGACTGTATAGCTTATTACTGTTATTTATAAGTTCATATGTAAGTGGGTGTTTCAAATAATTTCGCATCTTTCACAGTTTTCCGTGTGTGTTGTTGCCAAGGCGTCATTAACGGACACCGACTGTTACAGCAGTTACTGAACACGGAGCTGGAACTCGCCTCTCGGTGTGAACTTGACGCGCGCGCGCACACTCATACACTCACACACACACACACACACACACACACTCACACACACACACTCACTCACACACACACACACACACTCACTCACACACAGACACACACCCACACACACACACACACACACACACACAGAGTGACTCGCGCCGCCAGGAAGTGAACTCTGTGCCCCGGAAAAAGGAGTGAGTCGCGCAACTCGCCGATTCCCGGTCGGTTCGGCCTTTGAGCGACACCCGTCCGCGCGCCGTTAAAACCGCGGTTAGAGACGAGCGTCCACGAGGCCGCCGTGGGCACGCGCCGTGGGCAGGGCCATGTGCGCCTCTGCGCTGGTCAGCAGCACGAGGAGACTGTCCGCCGTGCTCGGGAGCGCGCTCGTCTTGGGCCCGCGCCGCCCCATCATCGACCTGTCCTATTCCTCCCACTTCATGGACTACGGGGGCTCCGCGATCCCCCCCACCATGAGGAAGCTGGTAGTGCGCGCGCTGAGCCCGCGCTTCGGGGACGCCGTGCACGTGGACACCTGTCCAGTTCCCACACCTGGAGACGCGGAGTTACTGGTCCGGAACCGGTGAGTTTTCACACACACACACACACACACGGCGTGATAAAGTATGAGACCCCCCCCCCCCGCCAGGGTCATCCGTCCGGTACGACCGCAGAATGACCGTGGTCACCATGGTGACCGTGGTACTCAGCGGTCAGCAAAGGACTGGTCATCGTCGTCGTCATCACGCGCTCAAGGCCGGAATTAAGGGAAAAGTGACACGAAATCGAATAAAAATGAATACAAACGGCAGATGGTTTTCGTTCCTGTTTAACGATTCCCTGTCCACGTGCAGTCCGCTGTTCAAACACTAAATAAGGTTCATGTTACCAAGTTAAATTATGTAACTTTATAATATGTTGGTATTTGAAAGACTGAATAACCATAAAACTGCGGCACTTTTAGAAACATTTTTAAATAGCCGAATATACATTCTGTCCCTGTCGTGTATATTTATACGTTGCTTGTTATTAATGCTGCTCTTATTAATCTGTTATCAGTCTATTTTTGTTCTTACTATTGTTGTAAGAAAAATTAAATCATTTTAAAACGAGTTAACGGACTTCCACTCCACCGTAAGATAGTGACTAATAAAGTTTTAGTATTTGTGTAACTATTTTAAAGGTTTCAAAGATGGACGAGTTATGAGCTGATGCAGTTATGATATTAGTATTAAAACAATGTAATATTATTGTTAAATTAGTATTATAATGTGTTAATAAACTAATACACAGCAGTTGTGACCCATTTAACATGATTACCAAACAATATAGTAATATTATCATTATAGAAACAATAGTGTAACATTTTATCCCACAACTTATACAAGATGTGCTATAATAAAAAAAATGAATGAAAATGTGTGTTAAGTGTGGTTTAAGTTAAGATGTGGTGATTTAATATTTTTTGTTTCAGTTTAATCAAGCAAACATGTACATATAATGTATTTATTACATCTGTTGATATGAAACATTTACGAAGCTCCTTCTGCCCGCATGTGTGTCCAAAATTGCAAGCCTAATAATAATAATAATAATAATAATAATAATAATAATAATAATGGTGAGTGGAATGCAAATGTAGGATGATGGGACGCCCTCCCAGAGCTCAACACCACCTGTTGACTGTGTTCAGTGGTTTACCTGGTTATCAGGTAGACTCACAGCTGTAGTTCTCCTGATCGAACTCTTGACCCTTAAGTGACAGAGTAAAAGTTACCGCGCTGTATAAATGGCTGAATGACTGTAAGTGTAGAAAGATAAACAGGTAGTTACATGAATAATATGCCGGTTGAGAGGATCGAGTGGGAAACACGAGATTCGACAGATTCCGTCATCGTGCTAAACGCCCCTGTGGCCATGTGATGTAGATGTTTTTAATACTGAATATAGTCCATTTGATTTTCAAGCTCAGGGTTCGAGGTGTTTGTCACCTTTGAGCCGTTATTATAACAATTATGATTATTAGTAACGGGGGGTCGGGTGGTATTTGCTGTACTGCAGGATGGCCTTCTCCTGTCGGTGGCGGCACAGGGCTGAAGGAGGCCGGAAAGGCAGGAAAACTCCAGAAAATCTAGGGGCGGCAATTTAGGGGGAAACAAGCTGGGATCTAAGGGCTCAAGAAGCAGTTGGGAATTTTGGGAGTAATTTGTATGTATAGGAAGGGGGGGGGGGGGTTGACGGAGGCAGTAGGAAGTGCTGTATGCTTTATTCGGAGGGGGNTAATTTGTATGTATAGGAGGGGGGGGGGGGGGTTGACGGAGGCAGTAGGAAGTGCTGTCTGCTTTATTCGGAGGGGGTGTACTTCTGCAGGACACACAGGTGACACACAGGGTGCACAGATGAGACGGATGGGCACAGGGGACACGGGGGACGATGTGATTCACACATTGAAATGTCTCCTCCCATGAAGTGGAGTCATGTTCACACTCATTAAAACGTCTTCAACATACTGTGGACGTCAATTTTTGGTATCATGATTTACTTACAATTTTATGACTTTACTAGTTTTAGCTTTTTTTTGTTTTTACCGGGGTAAAGGCCTTTCACCACCTGCCCTGCAGGGACCCCTCTGGAGGGACAGATGCGAACGTGACACGGCCTCGTGAAAACTGAGACGTTTTAATCTCCGGTTTAGATGTCGGACGTATCAGAAACCCACTTCTATGATGCCCACACCGATATTTTAATAAAATGCAGAAAACAGAGAAGCACAAAACAGGGAAACAAAGTTTTCTCAGGCTAAATTGGAATATTATAATTATAATGAAGAGCAGTTGTCATATTTCTGTTTAAGCTGCGTCTCCATGAAGCGCAAAGATGAGTCACAGCAGAGCCTGAGGAATGCAGAAAATCGCTTATTTATATATTTGTTTCATATGTTTTTTTCCCCCCTCTTTCTATCCAAGATATTAAGTGGGATTAAAGGCTTTCAGAAAATTGTCTGGGGAAAAGAAACATACAAGATTAAAAAGTGTATTTTGTGCTCGAGTGTCTCCGTGGAAACGGAACGGCTGTGGCACACGCCGCGTGGTGTTTTGATACAGCCCTGCTTTTTTTGTCAGAGTTTCGTCTGCCGTTTTCCCGGAGCGGGAGACGTGTTTCCAAACCCGTCAGAAGCGGCCAGATCCAGACTCTCCTCGCATTAGCGGCGGTCTGAAGGTGTAATTTGAATTATTTGGTGGCGAACGGCAGTGATGCTGCTGCACGGAGGGTCCGTTGACGCGCTAGTCAGGAAAAGGAATAAAAATTGCGTGAATGTAGAAGATAAGCAACGCCACTTGTGAGGTCTGTCTGTCTCTGTTACGCAGCGTAGTCGCTCATCGCTGCCCCCTCCTGGTTTCTTCGCCGTCTCTCCCTCTCTAGGTTTGTCGGCATCAACGCTTCCGACATCAACTACTCGGCGGGCCGTTATGACCCGTCCCGCAAGCCACCGTTCGACGCCGGGTTTGAGGGCATCGGCGAGGTGGTGGGCCTCGGCCTGAGCGCCAGTGCCCGCTTTGCCGTGGGCGACGCGGTGGCCTACTTTGGCGAAGGCGCGTTCGCCGAGTACACAGTGGTGCCTGCCGAGAAGACCGTCTGCGTTCCCTCGGTCAAGCCCGAGTTCCTCACCCTCCTCCTCAGTGGGGCCACCGCGTACATCGCCTTGCGGCGCCTCGGGGACCTGGCGGCCGGGCAGACGGTGCTGGTGACGGCGGCGGCCGGTGGGACTGGTCAGTTTGCGGTACAGTTCGCCAAGAAGGCGGGGTGCCACGTGGTGGGGACCTGCTCCTCAGACGAGAAGGCCGGCTTCCTGAAAACCATCGGCTGCGACAGACCCATCAACTACAAGAAGGAGGACCTGGGCAGCGTGCTGCGGAGGGAGTACCCCGCCGGCATCGACTTGGTCTACGAGTCGGTTGGAGGTGACGTCTTCGATGTGGCCATCAACAGCCTGGCCACCCACGGTCGGCTCATCGTCATCGGCTTCATCTCGGGCTACCAGTCGGACCTCGGCATCGCACCGGTGCGGTCCGCGGCGCTGTCGGCCAAGCTGCTCGTGAAGTCGGCCAGCATACGAGGGTTCTTCCTGCCGCACTTCCTGGCCGACTACCGGGAGGCGATGGAGACCATGCTGCGGATGTGCTCCAGCGGGCAGCTCGTGTGTGAGGTCGACCACGGGGACTTGGCTCCCGGCGGGAGGTTTGTGGGCCTGGAGTCCGTGTTCCGCGCCGTCGACTACATGTATGCCGGCAAAAACATTGGGAAAGTGGTGGTGGAAGTGGCGCCTGCGGTCAACAGCAAACTGTGAGCCGACAAGAGCGAAAGCTCGAGCTCCGGATTCCCGGATCAAGACGGGGGGAATTTCGACCGGAGAAGCGATCCCGATTTTCACAGTATCCCGAGATTTTGCTTTGGCTGCTCCTGCGGACTGCAATCGAAACTCGATAAAGAGCAAATCAGCTTTTCTTCACGATGAACTTCGAGTTCTTTGACCCTTTTACGCTTCTCGTTCAGATTTCTTCATCACTTTTGTCAAAAAGCCTCTTTTTCCCACTTTTTTTGTAGCCTTTCTTGTGCGAAACTACATGCGTCTTATTGAAAGCTGTGACACTCCAAGTCACTGATTCCATCCAGTTCCTCAAAGTGTGAGATAATTGGCCAGGCTGGGATCTGTCAGCTGTCAGAGAGCCACATCGGGGGTCACCAGTGCATCAGTAGGGAGTGGGAGCCAGTCCTGGGGGGGTGGGGGTGTCCACAACACAGCTTTAATGTTCCAGAGGCTGAAGCAAGTCAGGTGGTAAACATGCGACCAGGGACACGGTGGACCGTTGCCATCAGAACCCGGGATGGACGATCCTTTCTTGGCCAAGAAGCGGAGCGACTGACGTGTTGCCCATATGACTCCTCCCACTCGGCGGTCCACCCCCCCCCAAATCCTCACTGTGGTCAACACCCTCTCAGTGCAGTTTTTGTCGAGGTCACCAATGAAGAGACCGCGAACGGCCTTGAAGGTGATTCTGCCCGATGTTACAAAGAAACTTAACAAGAAAAAGGCCTGTTTTAACCATGTATTATTAATTCTGTTAATTATATGCACAATTAAAACGCCTCTGACATCATCTGCTGGAAGCGTCTGCTTGTTTTTGACTCGCTGTCAGAAATACTGATAAAAATGGAACTGATTTCACCTCTGCAGGTATCGTATCCATAAACGCTGGAGATGTTTATCGCCGCCTCACTTTATCACTCGGGCAGCAGGGGGCGTGGTGGCTACAGCTGCCACCTTGCTCTCGAAGGTTCCGAGTTTGAACCCCACCTCCTTCTCTTTCACCCTTGCTGTAAGACGTGCTCTGAACGACGGGGGGGGGGGGGGAATTGCTCTGCTGTATAGAAGGGTAAATCAGGGGAAGCAGCGGAACATCTGAGATGCGTCGGANCTGAACGGGGGGGGGGGGGGGGAATTGCTCTGCTGTATAGAAGGGTAAATCAGGGGAAGCAGCGGAACATCTGAGATGCGTCGGAGAAAAGCTGTAAGGAAATAACTTTATTGTCTTGTTCAGACAGTCTGTCTGCAGGGTGCTGCAGCAGATTTGCTTAGCAGTGGATTGACTTTGAGCCCCTTAACCGCCGCGACGCAACCGGATCCTCTAATAACTGGGAAGTTCACAGTCTGGGAGCGAGAGAGTCACTGGAGGAAAACGGAAGCTTCACAGGTATCTTAGTTTTATATGATCCAGGTAGTTTGTATTCGTGTCGATCAGTTGAGGGATTTTTTTTGCCGTTTTTTTCCCCACCGTGCGAAAGAAACAGCCCAGGAGGCACTTGAACGGCACCTTTCGGGTGTTTTTACACACTGTTAAGGTTGGAGGTCCTGTCCTGCCCAGTTCCTGTATCCGGTGTCATCTTATTCCATCTCCAGTTGTCACTCTTAATGATACCGGTGACCTTGTGTCCGAATGTGAGTGAAAAAAGCACCGTTTGACGTGAACAAGACTGTCGCTGGTGCTGTTGGAACAAAACCGACACTCGCGCACTCCATGGTGGCCCCACCATCCAGAACCCCCCCCCCCCCCCCCCCCCCCCCCCCCCCCCCCCCCCCCCCCCCCCCCC
>UFQX01000397.1:404553-418403 GCA_900497675.1 Arapaima gigas | reverse complement strand
AACCCCCCCCCCCCCCCCCCAGGCCACGTCGACCTCCTCCAGCGAGCCGAGGGTACGAAGCTCCACCTTGCTCCGTACCTCCCCGTCCCACCCGGCACCTGCCTCCTGAGGTCCCACGCTGACCGCCCCCCGCGGCCACCGCCCCTTCGTCCCCATCCAAACTCGTGGCCTCATTCCGAAAAACTAATTAATCACCGCAGCCCTGATCACAAAGAGCACATTGAGAAGGTGACTTTCCCCTATAAAAATACCACGTTTTTTCCTCTCAATCGGTGCAGCTCAGCCCTCCAAAGGGGGCCGTCTAGCTCTGTGTCGCCCCCCAAGGGCAATGGTGGGCACTTCATTCCAATTTATCACTTGGTCTTGTTCCTGTGTGTGTGAGATGAGCAGCATCTATAGCCTCAAACCATCACAAAGCTGCCCAAGAAGATGGAGGATCTGTGGCTTTCCGTGAGCTTCCGTGATGTTCCTCTGACTCCACAGCGTCTCCCTGCCTCCTAGACCGTCTCGCCACTCGCTTATAAAGTGTGATGGTGAAACCATCGCCATCATTATGAGCAGAACTCCTCACTCTTCAGCAGACCGAAGGGTTTGGTCGCGACGAACGTAAACGTCCGTGGTTTATGGCGGCACGAGGCGTCTGTCTTATCTCACCGTAACCGGGAGTCGTGCACAAAACCTCCGGCCCCCGGCATCAACCCGAGGAAATGTCAGCCGAGCAAAGAGGAGAAAATGCCCCTCGAGTTCCTCGGTGTTTTGGCGGGACGGAGCGCGACGTTTTGCGCAGTCGCTTCCGCGTGTTAGCAGGGTAATAAAACGGTAACGTGAACCTCGGCGCTCATTTGCAGCGCTGCCTTTTGCACCATTACATCAGGCGAGAAAGTCTCGGCTGGAAACCCGGAGATTTACGGCGGCCGCATCAGAGGTTTCTTGCGCGCTAATTTTTTACACGTAACCCTTGTCTTGGTCACTAATGAAATCCACGCGGGGCTCCGGTCGTTCTTTTTCATTAAGCTGCAGCCACACGCCTGTCGTCGCTCTGTTTTCCTTCCCTCTCTGACTCGCGCCAAACTTGGGTGGCTGTTGACTGCAATCGACTCACAGATATTTCCTGAGCCCAAAGGGTAATAAATCAATCCGCGGATTATGTTACGTTCATTTTTTTCCCCCTCAGTTTGTACAGCTTTCTGGAGGCTACTGTGTAACTCATCCATCAAGGTGCAACTTGGGTACAAAGAACTCCTGATGTGACGCCTGACTGTTCCAAACATTCAGCGGTCATAGAGCAACTGAGCAGTCGTACTGCTGGCTTGGAGCAGTCGTGGAAAGACTGCGGGACCATCGTGAAATGGTCATGGAGCAGTTGCGGGGCATTTATGGAATGGTCACGGAAAGATCGCCGGAAGTCCTGGAACCACTCCGAAAGGGTCAGAGTAGTGATGGAACACTCGTAGGGCACTCATGGAGCTGTCACAGAACATCAACAGATCACTGAGCAGTCACGGAACAGTTACGAAATGATTATAACCCCACGGTGGAGTGATCGCTGAAAGACGGCAGAACAGTTTTCGAACAATTATATGACATGTTCTCAGTGAGGTCACCGAAAGATCGTGGAGCAGATGCACGACGGTAATGGGACAGTCGTGCGTCTGCCTGTATCGGCGTTAGCCCACCTGTGTTGGGAGACCTCCTGGTTCAGCAAGAACAAACAGGCCTCCGGCAGGACCGGGTTAGACCTCATGGAGCCAGACGTGTGAGATAAATCTGCAGGGCAGGAATCAGCTCCAGTCCACTGAAAACACACCTATAAACACATATATATAACCCAGCAGACTCACAGTTCTGTACAACTATACATTTTAATATTATTATTATTATTATTAGTATTGGTATTATTAGTTACTCTGCTGTGTGTTGAGCTGCTTCCGTAAGAAAAGCACAATATGAACCATTTGTCATTAAACTCAGGGGCGGCTAAGAATTCCAGTTTTAGCCACAACTATTAATATATTATCATCATTATTCAGGCTGTCCAGGGTAGCTGGGAAGGGGTCCACGACCCCACGTCCTGCTGCTAACACTAGCAGGTTAACAGGGAGGGAACACGAGAAAACTGGTCGCCAGAGAGGTTCAAAACTCCTCTGATCTCAGACTGGATGCTGGAAGAAATATCGCGGTTTTTCGGGATCGTCAGATTCGGCTCCTTTTCTCTGTTTGATTGACAGTGGACAGTGGGGGGGGGGGTCGTGGGGGAAGAAGGTGCGGCAGAGCGTGACTTTGAACCCACATCTTTCCGTCAGGAAGAGCACGGATAGGGAGCGAGTCCCGGTCTCACATGATCGGCAGGCTGGGGACTCGAGCGCAGGACAGTGTGGCGCGAGATGGATGCGGGTCAACCCCCCACGAGGCTCCGGACCACCCGCAGCCGTACGCGTCCTGTCCATGTCTGTCTTCTCTCACGCGCCGCCACCCGCCGTCGTCAGTCTGCGTTACCTGGCGGAGCGCAGCGTTCAAGGCAGGAAGTGGCCCCCTGCATCGGATGGTGCTGCCCCCCCCCCTCCCCGGTGCCTTGGGGGTAATTAACTCACATCTGTCCCCAGCTTTGCTGCTCCCCGCGTGTTTACCTTCCTGTCAGCGGTGACATCGGCCAATTAGCGCTGGGGGGAGAGCAGGGGGGTCGCCTGCCGATGGGGGGCCGCCGTGCTGCTTCCGCCCAGGTAAGAACCTGCACCGCGGGTGTCCGTGCGGGGTAAGGTGGGCTTCCAACAGGAACTTTCTGGCTGAAAGGCAAAGGCTCCGACTGCGGTGGACGGGACCCCCCCACGCGCAGGTGGACCGCGGTCCTCAGACGGGGGAGGAACGACGTCACCGAAAACGCGGGGGGTGGATATTCGTATAAAGTGACAAGAACTTTTCCTCTTGTTAGAAACGATTGAAATAGTTGTTGGTTTTACTCCTTTTATTGCGTTTTACCGCATTTTAATGGTCGCAGGTTTTTCCACGTTTGTTTTAAATGCGACCCGACTTTTCGGTTCGGAATCGAACTTTTGCCATTTAAGTGGATCGTTTTTTTCACACATTTTACGGTTCCGTGTTATATGTGTTTGTAGTGTTTTTTCGAGGTTACGGTTGTATTTTGTGAATTTTGGATTGTTGAATAATAAAGAAAATATAGTGAAAAGTTTTGCGGGACAGCAGGGGGCGTAGTGGTTAGATCCAGGGTTCAAGTCCCACTCCCCAGTCCTGATCAAGCTGTTTACCCTGAAGTGACGGTAAAATTTACCCCGCTGTGTTCATAGATAAACCAGGTGGCGGTTGCCGGTGTCCCTCAGGATTTTGTGAGTTGCGATCGACCCCCCACCCCCCCGCTCAGTATGGCCTCCTCGCGCAAATCCCCCCCCGGTTCCGCCTCCTGATATTTTACGTGGATTAGCGGGATAACGCGATGGCATCTCGCAAAAATAAACAGAAATAAAATGAAATAAAGCGGGAGCGTAAAATAAGGCGGCGCCGCGACGCAGTGAAACGCAGCAAAAACGCGGCAGATAAATACCCGCCCGGTCTTTTCGCGCTCGTGGCTCCGGGGCAGTTTCTCCACGTTGATTCGCTGGTATCATTTCGGTGGGTTTGCGGGGTCTCCAGGTCGGCCTGCTGGGCCAGGAGAGTGAGATGGAGGAGGTGCATTTTGCTCTCAATCGACACCCTGCTGTCCTCTTTGGGGGACGAACTGAGCCCCCCGAAACCGCCACCGTCGACGACGGCCTCGATCGACACCCCCTGTTTGGCAGCTTCCAGCTCCTTCACTCCAGCTCAGGGCACCGGTGCGGATCGGGAGCAGTGTGGGAGGTTTGACCCCACCGGGATCCGTGGCTGGCCAATCGCAGGCCTCTCCAGCAATCCTGATAGATTCCCTCACCTGGAGGGTCCGGTTAACCCCGCCCACTCCGCACATCCGGCTGCGCATCTGGAGCTGACAGCTGTCCTCACAAGTGCCCAGGTGACACAGAGGGGACGCCTGGTGCCTCAGTCCTGAGCTCCAGATGTGGGTTTTCCCCACAGTCCAAAGACATGTATTTCAACGGAATTGGTGACCCTCTGTGGCCTTGTGTGTGTGTGTGTGTGTGTGTGTGCCTGCACTCTCTGGATTGGCTCTCCCCCAGGATCAGTTCCAGACCACCATGACGCTGCACTCAAAAAGCAGTTATTGAAGGACAGATTAATGAAAACATCTCCTTTGTTCTGTACTTCTGTAATAATTCCCTACACGAAAGTTTTAGTTTGCATAGTACAGCTGACAGTCGCGGTTAAGGATGTAGATCAAACCAGAAGGTTATGGGGTTCAGGCCAAGTGCCAGCTGACGCTGTAGGGAAGCAGCCAGCGGCTGAAATGGGTCCAACGCTGGAAGTGACTCTGGATAAAAGAGTCGACTAAAAGGCGCATCATTTATTTATTAATAAAGTTCCGCCTGTTCGACGCCGCCGTCCAAAGTGGCCCGGGGGGGGTGGACGTGTCTGCCTGGCCCGGTGACAGCGGCGCTCCCGGCGTGATGCGGAGGGGAAGGGGGGGTCCGGAGCGTGTGTCAGCGCCGGGCGGCACGGTGGGCCGGAGGTCACCGCTGAGCGGACGCGGTCGCCGCAGGACCGGCGTCGCCGTGACACATCTTTGGCAGCAGCGGCCGGAGCGCGAGGCGCAACACGTAAACACATCTGAATTAATTTCTATACATTATTTCAAGCCCCGCTGCTTCTGCCCAGGTGACACGGTTTGCATGGGGGGTGGGGGGGGGGGGGGGGGTCAGGGGACCTCAAAGGGTCAACGGCGGAGGAGCCGTCTGAAGAACAGGAAGAACATCAAAGTAGCGGAGAAAGTGGGTAAGTTTCCACTGATAAAACCAAACGGCAGATCAGTTAGGGGTGGGGGGGGTCAGTGATGTCATGAGCTACTCGGAAGACACGGGTTCGAATTCCGCCTCCTGCTGTAGGGGCCTTGATCGAGGGACTGACCCTGAATTGTCTCAGAAAACATTTCCCTGAGGTATAAATGGGTAAACCAGGGTACATAGCAACGTAATTCACCTCGAAGAAAAGTACAATAATAATAATAATAATAATAATAACAATAACAATAAAGGCTGATGCAAGACTGTTCTGCCGTGTTTTCAAGCCTGTATCTTCGCTACATGAGACCCCCCAGGCACCCCCTTTCCCCACAGTGCTGAAATCACTGCCCTCCTCTCTTTTTACCGTGTTTTTAGCTGTGATGTCGGAGGTGTTCGGCAGGGGCCCCCCGGGGGCGATGTTCCGCTCCTCTTGGCAGGGGGGCCTTCAGCATTTCGCTCGGGGCGCGACGCCACGATCACAGCGACTCCTGCAGCCCTGAGGCGCCGCGCAGAACCTGTTACTGTTTACTCAGCCCCCCCCATCGCGCAGATGTGGGGATGTTAATGCGGGTGTGAAGAGCAGATGTGGGGAAAAGCCGACTTATGAAAATAGAAATTAAAAATTATTAAAAATTCAACAGAATTTTGGAGGGTTGGGGGGGTTCTGGACACACGGGGCTCACAGACCCCCACCTGGACAAAGATGGAGGAACTTATTGACAATATGGTGCTGCAGATGAAATATTAACCCCTTCTGTAGGTGGGTAGTAGGGAGGTTACAGCTGGGCCTGGGGTCGAACCCCCCTCCTGCTGTAGAGCCCTCGATCCAGGTTCTCATCCTGAACTGATGCAGTAAATATTATCCTGATGTATAAACAGGTAAATCAGCGTAAGAAGGTGAATGTTGTAAGACAGTTTGGAGACACTTCCATCCTCCTGCTCAACTTCTCCTCACCAGGCTGAGATCTTCTCAAGGGGGACCTTCTGATGGGAGATCGAGCCCCTTGTATGATATGGGATCAGGACTCCTTTAAGGTTCCATGTCACCCGGGTCTTTTTCAGCCTCACCAAACCGGCAAAAAACTTGTTTAAAGGGGCATCCAGAAGGAGCCGAAGGCCTGTTAGAGCAGCAGTGTGAAAGCATCGTTGAGCCGTGAGAGGTGACATCTCAGGACATCTGCCACTCGTAATAAATGTTTGTTCGTGTTTTATTAAGAAAGTGTTTCCTTTTTTACGACAACCATAAAGGACACGGTGGCGTGAAGCTGTAACAGTGAACTTTCTTGGTGCGGCACAGCAAGTTACGTGATCACCTTCTGTCTGTGTCACCCAGGACTGGAACTCTGTGCTGCTCACACTTCAGCTCAGCTTTCAGGGTCAGGGCACAGTGGGGGGGCAGGGAGGGCATGCTGAGTCCTGCACCTTCTCCCTGGCCACCTGCACCTTCTCCTCAGCTACCTGCACCTTCTCCCCAGTCCCCTGAGTCCTGCACCTTCTCCCCAGTCCCCTGAGTCCTGCACCTTCTCCTCAGCTACCTGCACCTTCTCCCCGGTCCACCTGCACCTTCTCCCCAGTCCCCTGAGTCCTGCACCTTCTCCCCGGTCCACCTGCACCTTCTCCCCAGTCCCCTGAGTCCTGCACCTTCTCCTCAGCTACCTCCACCTTCTCCCCGGTCCACCTGCACCTTCTCCCCGGTCCCCTGAGTCCTGCACCTTCTCCCCGGTCCACCTGCACCTTCTCCCCGGTCCCCTGAGTCCTGCACCTTCTCCCAGGCCCCCTGAGTCCTTTTTCCCACATGGAAACGTGAGCAGGTTAAGACACAACAACAGAAACGTGTTGAGTTCGCACAGCAACAAACGTCGCAAACATGTTCAAAATCAGTGCTTCCCTGCGTGGTTCGGAGCCGCGTGGTGCTGCTGGGAGGCGCCACGCTCCTCAAGTGTGAAAACTCTCTCACACTCTACCTGCCTCTGGGTGATAATTGACTTTCCACACCCACTTACCTTGTGCTGTTAACTCCTCCTTTCTCGGTTCTGCCACGTTTTCTCAGCTGGTTCTTTTGTTTTTTTGGTCGAACTGCTTTGACTTGAAATAAATACATTAAAATGAAGTCAGTTCTTCAGACACGGTTTTGCTGAGGAAATTTGTCGACGTTCACAGTCGGCGCCGGCTCTCCGCAGCCACCCGGCGCTTTCCACTGGCATCAAATTAGATTTTAGCCGACGGCCGAGTGTCTCAACGCTGACACCTTTTTCCTAAAATACCGGCCGTTTGTTGGGTTTGTTGGAACCGCTTCTGTGCCGTCAGCCACTAATTTCCTAAGGAAGTTCAGGCTGTCCTGCGGCGTCGTCCGGCGCTTTCGTGGCAGAGGTCGTGTCACTGATTTAGGTTCCATTGCGTTTAGGAAGGACCCCAGAGGGGCGATTCGCCCAGGGCAGCTCGGCGTGGGCTTTGTTCCCTTCCCACCCAGTCACAGTGAGTAGATCACGGAGATCACAGAGCAGCCTTCGTGGGACGCGGCGCAGAACATCTCCGGGTGGTATTTACACAGCTCGTCTGGCCTCATTACTGTAAAGTGCTCGATTATTCATGCGACGTCTGAATTACCGACACGGGCCTGTTGAAGACTGTCTGCAACGACACCAGGCGAAGGGTCTGCCAGGCGAGCGGTCAGCGGACGACCCCACACCCACCTGTGGTCACGGTGACCGAAAGGACCAGATCGTGGGTGAAGCTGAGCGAAATGAGGCTCCACCTCAGGGTGGCACTCTGTCAAAGGGATGGATGGATGGATGGATGGATTTTCCCACCACCGCCTCCACCTCCATGTCCTCCACCGTCCCCTCAGGTGCCGGAAGCCGAGCGCACGTTAAAATAAATCAAAGCGGCGTCTTTGAGGGGAGACATAATAAGGACACGTCAGGACGTCACGGCCGCCCCCTCAGAGCCGGAGATGCGGCGAAGCCCTCGGTGAAGCGGGGCACGTTGCCACGGCGACAGGGGACACCGGTGGCCCAGCAGCGCTTCCTGCCGTCCCCTGTGGTAACACGCGGACGTCGGTCCACACCTTAATCCCGCCGTAAACCTACACCGTTTGTGGAGCAGATGCTCTTCTCTCGGGTGACAACGTTTTACCTGTTTTAGCTGGTTTTTGTAAATGTGCATTAAGGCGACGGACCTGCTTTCAAACCTGCCGCTTGTCCCTGAAGGAGCCGAGTTTGAATCCCACTTTCTGCTCCAGCCATGTACCCTGAGGAGACAGAGTAAAAATTACCCTGCTGTGTAAATGGGTGTAAGAGGCTTGACAGTGTGGGTTTGGAGAAACGGAAAAATGTAAATATCTCAGGATATTTCGCTTTATTTCTTTGTCAACAGATGCACATCTGGGTCCATTTTGCTGCAAAAATGTCCCAAAATAAGAGCAAATCCCTATGGATGGCGATTAAACCGTAGTATCCCAGGGATCTAAACCTGTGAGCATATGCGACAGCAGCTCTGCGAGGTTGTTTAGTGTAAAGAGACAGAACCGGCCCCTCTGTGAGTGACCCAATGACACCCTGGGGACACTTTATACGGCCCACCACGCTGCCGGGCCGGAATTAATGAGGGGCGGGGCCATACGGGAGGGCCTGGCGAGGAGGAGGAGGACGACGATCCGTCGATCGCCACCACAGGGGTCAGTTTCAGGGTCGAGGGTCAAAGGGTGGGACCAGCAGTGTGGTTGAAGTGGATCTGATCAGGTCACTCGATTAGATCAGCCGTTGTCTCCACATCACGGCGCCAGGGCGATCCTGCCACACACCCCTCAGGCGTTGATCTTCAGACCCCCCACGCCGCACGTCGATCGAGCAGAACGTCCCCACCGTCACATCCAGAAGCCTGACTCGCACGCGCCCTCTCGGCTGTCCCGTTTCCATGGCAGCAAGATGGAAGTCTCCTCCTGTAAGTTCTCCTTGACCTTGTTGAGCATCAGCAGGTGGCGCAGCAGTTAAGGCTGTTGGGCTGCGACAGTCGCATGTGGGATTGAATCCCAGCTCCTGCTGGAGGCCTGTACACACAATCAGAGCCCATCACGTTTTGACAGTGGAACAATGTAATGTGTTAGTTAGAGCCACTCACTGGTATCCTGAAAGACCCGGGTTTCAACCCCACCTCCTGCTGTAGTGCTCTTGATCAAGGTACTGATACAGTAAATATTACCCTGCTGTATAAAGGGGTATAAACCTCACACTGTGAGTCACACAGTGGCAGTGGCAGATATTATTATTATTATTATTATTATTATTATCACAATAAAACCTCCGGCTGAGGGGTTTTGATGCAGATTCACACGGAGAGCAGCGCATGTCCACAGACACCGAGACCCTCGTGTTTCATGTAGATATGGGAAAAAAAGAACTGAAAGAGGGGAAAAAAACTCCAAAGAAATAACAAGAAAACAAGGGGATTAAAAAGCAGGGGCGGCAGACGTCCACGCGCCCGTGAGTCTGTCAGCGCGGCACCTGCTCAGGAACATTCCAGATGAAGCAAAGGTTGTCTTCATTAAGGACATTAATATTCATGACACATGGTAATTTTGACACAGAAAAGGTCTCCGTAACCTTTTCTTGTGTGAGATTTTTTCCCCCCGTCTTACTTCTCAAGGAAATTACAGTCCAGCAATGACTTAATTAATGCCACGTTTCCTTTCTGCTGACGGAGACGCCGTCCGGCCGGGTTCCGCGGGACCCGGAACCCGGGCCGCCGGTCCAGCGAGGGGACGGTGTGGAAAAACACCCGGCCTCATTTATTCCCCTTTGTCTCCCACCTCCCCTCCCCGTTTTTTGTATTTTTAATCGCCGACGCTGTCCCTCCTCCCAGTGTCACCTTCCCTGTGAAGGTGTCACTTTCACATTGTGCGTAACGCTCGTGACGCCTCACTTCCCGCTGCTGTCATTCATAAATTTTTCCTCCTCGGCCACTTACAGCGTGAGGTTTGTACACTGAGCTGCTGACGCTGATTTAAGCTGCCGGGTCATTTTTACAGCACCAGTTTGGGTCAGAACCTTAAATGTGGGGTTTAAGCTCAAATCCTTCACGCGGAGCAACAGCCATAACTGCTAAAACCCCAGCTGCTCCGCTCACTACCCGCTTATGTGGGTTTACATTTTTCTTTCATTTCCCCTCTAATATGTTCACAGTATCATTCGGCCCGTCCAGATCAGAGTTTCCGGAATAATCTGGACCAAGACTGTAACAGCCAACGTCCCTGACTGTCACCTGCATGTCCCACCCGACCACTTCATCAAAACCTACAAACAAGATCTTTATTTTGGTCCTCTTATGGCTGGGAGGCTGGAAATGCATTAAATGATCAAAAAGTAAGATGGTGGAAATAGGAACACACACACACACACACACACACACACACACACACACACACACACACACACACACACACACACAGGGATAGATTGGATCCCCCCAGCATTTGAACGTATGGCTGCGTTTTCTTTATCGTGTCCCATAAAAACAACAATTTGCCGGAGCCCTTGTAGCGCGGTGCGGCGGGTGGTGCGTTTCGGCGATAACGCGCAGATGACAGATAGTCCTCCGCCGCTCGCCGTAATAAATGGCGCAGGAAGACGGAGCGGCAGCTGCACCTCCAGCGCAGGACAGAAGCGGCTCCGATGGAACGGGGACGCGTCTCCCTTGCAGGGACGTCGCCCCATCCTGCTCTCCCCCAACTCTGCGCTTGTTTCCCTTCACGAGGACCCCGGCAGATTCTGACCCCGGCTGACCCCCGACTGCCGGCCGCCAAACCCCTACGGAGAGAGAGAGAGCGAGAGAGACTAAGCACAGAAGTGGGTGAACAACAGGCCTCCTTTATTAACCTGGTCAACAAGCAGAGAGACTCAGGATGGA
The DNA here is from genome assembly GCA_900497675.1 of Arapaima gigas. Taxonomy (NCBI): domain Eukaryota; kingdom Metazoa; phylum Chordata; class Actinopteri; order Osteoglossiformes; family Osteoglossidae; genus Arapaima; species Arapaima gigas. The sequence continues at coordinate 407,616 of UFQX01000397.1, read as the reverse complement.
GATGAACAGTGAGGAGAAGCTGATGGAGCCTCTTCTGTAAAGTCGGAGTCGCATCGCAGGCGCTTCTGTCACCCTTATTTTGCACGGCTCACGCTGAACACACTCCGAAACACTGCACTGGTTTTGCACGGTCAGGTGCTTACTCTGATTTACCGTTTTGTACCACGTGGTGACCTTTACCGGAACAATCCTGGATAAGAACCTCGATCACAACAGGTGGTGGGTTTCAAAAAATTGAATTTTGCTGGCCGACAGTAACAAGCGGCCACAGAGGTGTGTGTGTGAGCCGTTTGAGTCACTTTGGGAATTTCCCAGCATACACTGGGGCGGAGTGAGTTCCCCCCAGACAGGTGGGGATTAATCTGATCCTTAACATTCTCTCAGGTGCCAGTGATCTGAGGAACCCTAGTGGACCGCGAAGGTCGGGGAGCAAAGGTGAGGAAGCCGGACCTCTGCTGGCTGGGCTCCTCCCCCCGTCCTCCGCGGAAACCGTCTTCGGTCGTGACGGAAACTGAGAAACGAAGTGACTTTGGTTCCCTTCACGTTTCCGACGCCGACGGGACGTTAGCCGGTCCGGTTCGAACCGAGTCGCTGCCGCCAGACCCCGTTTACATATAATGAATAATGTCACTCTTTCTCCCGGGCGGCGAACAGGGTGAGGTTTGTACACTGACTTACTTACCGTGATTTACCCACAGCATTTGTACAGCAGGGTAATTTGCACTGTGTAAGTACTTTGATCAGGGGAACTCCAGTGGGAGCAGCACCTGAAGCTACTCCCTCGAGCGGAAGGTGCCCAGGTGAGTGAAGGACACAGAACACACTGACGTCGGCTCGAAAGAAAAAGGGAAATAAAAGCAGCCGAACGGTTTGGGGATGGATCTCATCGCCCGGCGAAGGCCTCATTACCTCCCCGTTTCTCGCCGCCGCCGCTAATGTGGGGCCTGATGGTTGCCTGTGTCGCCCTGGACCCCCCCACGCCGGCAGCGGAATGCAGGACACCAGCTGGCCTCCTAATAGGCAACCAGGGATCTCTGTTCTGACGCAAAAGTTGCAGGGTCTGAAGCCAGCGTGTGTCGCCCGAGCGGAAAGGACCGGAAGCCTCCTTATTGTTCTGAACACTTTGAAGGAGCCGTGATGCTCGGTACCGGCGGCGGCCTCACAGTCGGGGACGTGCTGAGCGTGAGCGGCGTTGTTGCCGGACTCTGTTTGTTCGGTAAATCGGGACGATCACGCGAGGGCTCCTGAAGCACCGCAGGAACCTGCTCAGAAACACCATGCTGCGTTCTTTATTTACCACATTTTCACTCTGTCATATCATCCGGTTTTGTCTTATTACCGTGATTTATGGAGCTGAGGACTTGAGGCGCAGTGCAGGATGTCGGTGAGATCCTCCATCTGCCGGTTCAGGCGATTCCTCCGGTCAAAAGGCTGTCGATCGTTTCATCTTTCAGCGTTTTTCAAGCTCTGGTGCAGCTCTGGTCTCTGTCTTCCCCCGCCGTCGTCCGTCTTCTACAACTTCCTCTTTCTCCTTCATGTTCCCTCGCAGGGTGGCTTCATGAACTCGTCTTCTCTCCTGTCTTGAGGAGGTCAGCGTTTCACCTTATTCTGGTTTGATTTTGCTTGGGTTGCTTTTGACCGCTTCTCCTGTATACATCTACAACCTTCAGGCGGAAGCCAAAACGGCGGTGCGTCGGCACCGCTCATTCTCCGACGGCGACCGCGGTGCTACGTGACGCTACGGTGCCGCCAAAACGGGAAGGTCAGAAAACAACAGCGGAAAGACGCCTGAACCGAGGAGACGGCAACATACACGTTGCGAGAAGATCTGGGCCACTCGGCGGGGGGGATTCACGTCCCCTCTGGGGGCTGGAGGAGCGTTCACCTGCCAGCACTGCGGTCAGAGAGGAGGGCCAGCGCAGCGACTTGGGATCCACGTGGGCTATTAGAAGGGCAGCATGACATCCAAACATTAATGGAGCCAGACCACAATTACGGCTTATTATGGAAGATGAATAATTCAGCGAGACGACAACAAAGCTTTTTCAAAAAAAATATAAAAATACACTTGGGGTTCCTGCTCTCCCATCTCCCTGCCAAAAGTCTCAGTAAACCAGCCCACCCCCCTCCCCCCATGACTTATTACTCCTCGCCACTTCATTTTCGTGATGCTCAAACTGGGTGATTTTTTTGAACGTTCGTTTTTTCCCTCAGAATTCCATGCATGACGTGTTTAAATGGGTACGAGGAGACGTGTATTTTAAGTGTGTTATTGAGCTTTCGGTGTAGCAGCAGTCACTTACAGCCTACGGTGGGAGCAGGAGCCCGCAGACACACACACACGCACACGAATCAGGGCTCATTGTGGCGGATCAGCACACAGGCCGTCTTTTGAACCCTCACTTCAATCTGTGTGTCATTCTCCGGCGCACAGCTGGTATCCGCTCCCCGAGCGCCGTCCTTCTCCTTCCCTCCTTCACCTCGGAAACGCTCGCTTGCCCTCCTGCCGTCCTCCACTCGCACCCAATGGACCGAAACAGACACCTTCCCCTCGTGCCCCCTTTACAGTCGCAGCGCAGTTATACACCGATACACTTTTAATTTCCCCCATTTTGAAACGCAAATCGTCCCCTTTTTCACCGCCTGCCTCGCTCCCTCTCCCAGCCTCCCTTTAATCCCTACCCCTCTTTCTCTGCTCTATTTGTCCACCTGACTCTCCTTTTCATCGCCCGCCCTTTCTTTCTTTCCTTTTATAAATGTATCCATCTATAGTCCGGCAGATGCTGTCCCATTTGTACTTCCCCGTGACATTCCTGCAGGGATTGCTTAAGGATTCCGGAGCCGCGGCCAGTTCTGCCTCCCGCTCATGGATCAAACTGACACTTGGTCGGCATCAGCAGATTATGAAGTATGTGGGCCTGACACTCCTGCATTGTTCTGCCATCTAAATATGAACAATAAGGTCCAACAAATGTGCCGCTGACAGCTTATTCACTCTTATCACTCCTGTGGAGTTGCGCGGCTTGATCCGCGGACCCCCCCCCCCCCCCCCCCCCCCCCCCC
>UFQX01000397.1:318497-402546 GCA_900497675.1 Arapaima gigas | reverse complement strand
GGGGGGGGGGGGGGGGACAAAGATTGTTAGCAAGCATTATTTTTACCCATTTCCCCGAATATCTTCAGGGCATTTAGTGCAGTTTCACCACTGACACTTTTCTCCACGGTGAAGAGCAGCGTCGGGTTTGTACACTAAGCCACTTACACTGATTTACCGCGTTATACAGCGGGGTCATTTTTACTGTTTCTATTTGAGGTACTGCAGCAGGAGCTGGGATTCGGACCTAGAACTTTCTCTTGCGGCGTAAAGCTATAAACACTGTGTTCCTGGCAACAGCTTTAAGATCACGTCTGATCATTAATGTGAGCACGTGTGGCTGGGATGATATGGTAGATGATGCCCCTTCAGTTCCTCTTCTCACCGTTGGCCACTGAACTTGAAATGCTCTCCAGATCCACTCTCAGCTCTTCACTCTTCAGTTCTCACTTTGTAGGAGCGACCAGGTAATTCAGCCCAAAGAGACCTTCTCTTACAACACAAACACCCAAGTTAAGCCTTGGCACGAAGGTGACCCAGCAGTGTTGTGGCAGAACCGTCCGTCTGGAACGACCACCAGACCCGAGGGCCCCTCCTGCTCTAAAGCGTAGAAACCCAGAACCTGCCATTGCATTCTTCTCACAGCCCAAGAAGAGAAACTAAAACAAAAGAAAAATTGTGTAGCAGATCTTTTTTATTGACAAATTCGGGGGGCAAACCATTTGCTCTTACATGTGGCTCACATTTTTCATGTTTCTAAATTCCCATTCATCTACTAGACAAATCTACAGTAAAGACCGGTTAATTTTGTGTGGGAGAAAATGCCAAACAGTGAAAACAGAGGACCAGGCTGGACGCTGCACGTGTTCATTTTATGCTAAATGAAGCAAAAACAAAATCAAAGCACTTTTTAAAAATAATTATGACTCCATCGCTTTATAATGTGGAGGAAATGTGGTGTGTCTGCAGTCCAGTGTGGTACACGGGGGTATTGTGGGTAAACCGAACTTGCCTTTTTTCTCACAGGAGCACGAGGAGAACACAAAAACACAACACAAAAATCTTGAGCAGAAGCGAGACCAAACAAGCCAAGTCCCCGGCAAACAAATGTACCAGTTCTTCACAAACAGGCAGTCTGATCTAGCAGGATCCGGGCTTTTATGTGCTTTTTCTCGTATCAACACTACAGATAATGATTATAATAAAATGAAAAATACATCCTTTTTTTCAGTTTGTTGAGCCCAAAAAACACTATTGTAAGCGAGTCGACAGTTAGTGATATAAATAGAGCTACACAAGCCAACAGTAAGGTGCATGTTCTTGTACCTGATGTGTGGTACTGAGTCACATCTTTCCATCACGATCGCAATTGCGATTCCGTCGATTAAACGAATGAATTCTAACTGGAAATTAAAGTAATCCTGAGTTACGTGTCGCAGAAGCAATTAATAGAGCAGAATTGATCGTGATTCCAACACAATCCCGCCGAGCAGAGTTACGGCCTGCGGCGCCCCACACGTCCCTCTCACTCCTCCATGACGGCGTCTGGCGTGGAAGCGTTGGAGTAAACCACCACCGCCGCCGCCGCCTCCGCCTCCGCCACCTCACCTGAGACTGCCGCCTGCTCCTGGGCGCCCTCTCCTGGGGCATAGACAGCGTCCCCCACCTGCAGCGCGGACTCGTCCAGCTCGGTCACGATGAAGTGGGTGCCCTCGTCGTTGACGATGACCTGCGTCAGTCCCTCCTTCATCATGAGCTGGCTGGCGGCGAACTGGAGCACCTCGTGCACCATGTCCTCGGGGGCCTCGGGCGCGCCGGACGAGTGAACCACCTGCGTGACCACCTCCATGGGCTCCCCTCCCTCCTCCACCACCTCCCCGTACACCTCCACCTCTCCCTCCTGCTCCTTGTGCACCGCCGCGGCAAACTGTTCCCCGCCTACCTCCTGGCTCTCGTACGGCTCCACCCCTGAGCTCACCTCCTGCGAGGCCACGCCTTCCTCCTGGGCAGTGCCCAGCTCGGTGACGGCGCACAGCAGCGCGTCCAGGGCGCTGGGCGAGGCCGAGGCCGCCACCCCCTCCTCGGGCCGGGTCAGCAGCCCTGGTTCCCCAGACTCCACCAGGACGAACTGGGTGGTGCCGGCGTGGTGGGCGGCGACAGCCGAGCTGGGGTCTTGGGTGGGGCCGGCGGTGATCACCTGGCCGTCCTCGGTGATGTGCAGCACCTCGGCCAGCGTCTGCAAGGCGGCGGCCGCCGACTCCTCCAGGGTGCTGTCCACGGCCAGCCCGCCGCCGTAGTCCTGGATGATGATCACCTGCTGCACGGCCTCGGCCCCCGCCTCCTCACCCCCGCTGCTGCTGTGCCGCGTGCTCTGCGTGGCCTCGTCCACCGCGTACGCCGCCTCCGTCTCCACAAAGGACGCGCCCTGTCCCTTCAGGCGGCACTCAAAGGACTTGGACACGATTCCTGAAACACACACACACACACACGTGCACAGGGGTGCGTTAAAGTCACAGCACTCAGCTGGTTGGCTGCAGGCCTGTGTTTACTCAGGGTCCTCCTCGAGGAGCGCAGCGTCGTGGCGCAGCGAGGAGTTTATACGAAAGCAAGTTTACACAAGTGCCAATGTCGGTGTCTGAAACGGCTCCAGGAGGCACAGCTACTGGGATGCAGCCCAGCAACTCAACGTGGACCGACTCTGGAGGCCTAGTGCGCTCGCTTTCTCGCTCCCCCGTCCAGACATCTCTCATCGCCCCTACGCCTCTTCTTCCGCAACGTCCCCTTATGGCCCAACCCTCAGGATTGGTCCGTTCGCAGGTGCACTCTGCTAAATGTGCAAAGCCTCCAAGCATTCTGGGTAAAATCCACCCAAACGCTCACAGGTGGGAGTTTCGGGAGCATCCGACGTCCCCGCCGCCATCGTTCACCTTCCCATCTCTGTCTCTCTCTCTCTCTCTCTGGCTTTATCCCCCTTTCTTTTTACACTCTACGACTTAATAACTTCAAGTGCTGTCCGTGCTGATGCTGAACTACGACGCTAATAAAACCTAACGGCTCCGATCGGACCATCAAGATTCACGACGCCACTGGTGCCCTAATGAATATCCCACTGAAATATGCAGGAATTCGAAGGAGGTGGCGGAGGCGGCCCTCCTCGGTCGCGGAATTAGGGAGCGGGGAGACGGACGCGCCTTGAGTGACACATTAAAACGGCGTAACCCTGTTAGCCGGCGGGACGAGGCGGGCCTTGTGCCACCGCAAGTGCCGTCAATGAATCCGTGTGGATTTAAATGCCATTTACATTTTATTGTGTAGGCAAGGACTCCGATTTATGGGCCCTATAATATATACACACATATGTATAAAACACACTCAATACATCTCAATTGGTGCTTCAGCTCCACTCAGATGGAGCTCTGCTTTTCTGAATGAAGACAACATCTCGGTGCCTTCGCTGTAAACCGTGTGTAAACAAGAGGAAAAATATAGTTTGATATTATGCATATAGGGGTAAAATATGGTAGTATATTGTTGCAGACAAACACGACATGTTACTGCCTGACTGGAAATACACAAGACACATGTCCTACAGATCCAGGAATGGACTATTTTTTCTTATTTTTCTTATTATTTATTCATTTTTCGGACCCCTTTCTCCAAAGGGACTTACAACGCGAGCTTTGTACGCTAAGCTATGCATCGACTCGGGGTAAGCATCTTGGCAGTACCAGAACAGCTTTCAAATCTGGAACGTTGACAATAGTTTATGTTTTCTTTATGAGTATTTTTATACACTTTGTGGGGAAGTACACCTACCAGTCATTTTATTAGGTACACTTGGCTGTTTATACACACACTGACTCTGCACATGGTTGTGCCTCAGTATATAAACACAGAGCAGGTCTGGACGTCCAGTTACTGCCTGAATGACCATTAGAGGGGACCAGAAGTGGGGTCTCGGTGGCTTTCAACACGGTCTGTCTGGATCCAGCGTTTCGGACACAGCCAAACTTGTGGGATTTTTACACGCTGAATCCCACAAATATGACAGTACTTTACTGCAGTAGCCTGTACTCTCCCACCCTTTAATAGAGCATCTCTAGGATGAGCTGGAATGTGATGTGGACGGAATGAACGCGGCATCAAAACATCCGCAGAAACAGCAGAGCCGACCCCACCGTGGCCAAAGGACCCAGCGGAAACGCGTCCAGCACCTTGACGCTTACAGAACGAGAGACGCGCAGGAAACCTGGAGAAGGAAACGAAAAACTAGGCAACCAAACACACAACAAGCAGCCTAATGAACCGCGGTGATGTAAGTGCAACGCAAATGAAGAAAGGAGATTAACACTTACATTCGTGTGTCACTGAAGTAATTATTTCTCATTACCGTGTTTCTGCCGTGGTGGGGCGGGGGTTGGGGGGCCACTAAAATAGACGGGAGCCTTCTAATAAATCCCTCTAACATCTCCCCTCATTGTGAGTGTCGGTGAGGTACTGCACGGAATGCCGTACCACGAAGCCCCTCGACACACCATCGTCCTGCACGCTCAACACCCCCTTACAGAAATTAATGCAATCTGCCCAAGAATAGAACGCGATGGTGCTGGAAAGGTCTCGCTGAACCCGTGAAGCAGAGGTTACGGGTCATGTGGCGCTCTGCAGGAAGATGGCACGCGGTCACACTTCATACTGATCATCAGCAGAGTCTGCTGCTCTGGGATATGTGTGTGTGTGTGTGTGTGTGTGTGTGTGTGTGTGTGTGTGTGTGTGTGTGTGTGTGTGTGGCAACCACGGTGCCTGCTGTCAGCAGCGGATTCGGCTCCTCTGACTTTCACTTGTGTCACGGAGGCCGGAGGCGTCGGCATATATTTAAATGTCAGGATTGTTTCCTTGTTTGTTGCTTTGTTTTTTTGTTTATTCTTGATTATTAAATAGGCTTAATGAGATTAGTCATTCCCACGGAGCTGGATCCTCTGACAGCCCCATGGCTCATAAGATCTCGTGCTTCCAGCGACTGGCTGTCACAGGGGAGGCTCCGCTTTGTTTTCCCTCCGATGACATAATGGATCGGAGGGAAGAGGAGATGCGGCGCGACGTCGATTAACAAACACTAACCATGTGTTCATTAAACGCCGCAAACATCTATAAACAGCCCCCCCACCCCCCCCAAAAAACAACACGGTGACTCCTTATTGTCAGCTTTCCACTGGGGCTCTAGATGACAAACGCTGCTCCGTGTTGTACTTGTGTAACTACACTGATATCTGAGCTTTACCTGCACAATACTTTTCTATATATACATAAATTAATGTATATATGAGGAGCATGTGTGTGTATACACACACACACACACACACACACACACACACACACACACACACACACACACACTGAGTAGCCCTGTTTTACCTGTATACTTAACTGGTTGAACCTGCAGGTCTTCTTACACACCGCTGAGTCAATGTCAGCTCTTCTTTATCACATAGTTAAGAGTCCTTCCAGAAAGTTCTGTCCCCCATTTGTGTCCTTCGTGCTTAAATGGGTGTTTCCATCGTCACTGTAGGTTCTTGCTTGTCCTCTTTGTCCTACAACGTTTCCAATCGTCAAAGTGATTTTGAGAGAATCCAGTCTTCTCATCTATGTGTCCAAACTGCGATAATCTCAGGTGTGCTCTCAGTCACAGCTTTAGCGTCATTTCATCCAACATTCATCTGTTTGGTTTCCTGGCTGTCAGCGGTGACCATTTCTAACTACACTACAAGCCAGGCTAACCCCGATCATCCCTGTGGGTCCTACACCTGGCTCTCTGACACTGACTTCTAGGGTCTGGATTCTCCATGGCTCCAGCTCTATCTCTCGTGGCATCTCACTCGGAACACTACAAGGTGCAGATTCAACAACCATCACTGAATGCGATAACACCGTCTGCCTGTTCTCCACCAGCCCTCAAAGTCAACATACAGAATCTCTTAATGAGTGACAACAGTCACGTTTATCGACCATTCCCACTGATTTGTTCACGAACCCTTCCTAACCCTCTAAGTTCTCACAGATAACTAGAGAAGGTGACATTTTTGTTGTTTTTTTTCCTGCTGGCCATTTGCGACCCCCATCGGAGGCATCCAACTTTAGATGCTTTGAACACAACTTTGGCCAACGTGCCTTAAATAAAAGTCCTGGGAAAAAAAGCATCCTATCCGCAAAGCAGCCCAATGGGCATTGGTCAAGGGCAAGTGTGCTATGAACTGGACGAGAGCCCAGCACCCTCGCTGCCCACAACAGGACCGTGGCGTGGTCCATGGTGTGGAGACTGGACAATTCCTGGCACAAACAGACTACAGGTGAGTGTGAGCAGTATGGGGGCACTGCTAACACTAACTGCTGAGAAGACTGCTGGGGCCTCATGTCGTCCGGTCACATCAATGCCATTTCAAAGCGCTGTTCTGCCCCATTGCCTACCAACTACAATCACGTTTAACTGGTGATGACACTGTGCTCCTAACAACACCCTGTCGATGGGTCACATCCCTCAAGCAGCTGCCTACAGAAGTGACATTCAAACAGCAAATACACAGATAATCATAGCAGATGGTGTTGGACTCGTTTCTGCAGCTGTCAGTAGATCAGGAGAAAAATGGCTCTCGACGTGATGGGTTTGCGACCCTTTTTAAATTTGATCCATCATCGCACAAACGGAATAATAACAATTATGGAAAAATGCTAAACCTGTTCCTTTCCAGTGGGGACCCGTGTAAACTTGCGATAACGGACCTCAGAAAAGGGGTGTTTGTATTGATCAGGCAGATCAATGGCCCTCCTGGTGAGTGTGTTCTAAGTGCTGGCGTCAGGCAGGCAAAGCCGCATCGAGAGGCCATCACTCCGTAGTTACAAACATTTAGAGGAATTAGCCCTTGAAACCTGACATGCTCAGGGGGAGCCATCACGTAAAGGGCTGGTACGGTAGACGCCGGCTCAGGGGAGGGGGCACGGAGAGCCCAGCCGTCCAAACGGACCCGTCACCAGCACGGAGAACATCTGCACCAGCAATGCGACCCACGCTACAATTATCATCTCACTTATTATTTATCTAATAAAGATTGCAATCTTCTCAGGGTACCGATAAAGCTGTTCACACATATTTATCATATTTATCAGCTCCTTCCTCAACATCATGAAACAACCACCCTTTCCGTCAGAAGTCCCGTTCTGCGAGCTGCCGCAAAACTTGGATGGAGTGTGGAGAGGAAACATCTGGATTCAGCTGCGAGGATGAACAGCTGGAATGGCACATGCCAGAAGGGATGTCATTAATAAAGCGTCTATAATACAGACGTCACCATATGCGCGTCTCCTCGAAGCACCACCCGGATCCTGTAACATCATGTAAGTGGCAGTTAATGAGGCCGATTCCACGCGGTTTTGTGCGCACGAGGACGTGCACAAGACAAGTGCCTCGACTGCAGGTATCGTCAGGGGATCTTTCAATGCTAGAATTATTACACACCAAGACACAAACAGACAGAGATAATTATAAACACCATCAACTGCACTATAAACATATTTCTGCCATGTCGGTGAAGCACTGACTGGACTGAACCGGGAAACAGGCAGAGGGGGAATATTCACACAGCACAGCACAGTATGAAATGTCGAGTTTGACCTCTTCTGAAGAAGTCTAAACTGAATGAACCCGGATTATTCTTACATATTTAGCAAGAAAACGTATTTTATTGCTACGGACCCCACCGGAAGCTGCCTCCACAAACATGTATTTGACTCGAGTGTCTAATTTTCAATCACAGGAAAAGTTAACATGCGACCAGCATCGTCATTCTTACGAATTTAGAAGACTTGGTCAGTTTTTGGAACTTTTAAGACAGTCCTGCTTGCCCACTCCGGTCACCTTTTGCCCTTGTGCTGTGTTATGTATCTGTATGCATTTGTATTTTCGCAGCGTAATGCTGTTACCTGCTTCTGTTCTGTTGTTAATTAATAAAATAATAAAAAAACAAACAAAAAAGGACAAGAGAGGGACGGCAGTGTGAATTTTGTGCAGACACGTATTCTGACAGTGTGCTAAATGTTAACACAGTGGGAGTCTGAACACATATTTCTACATATTCAGTATAAGTCATTGTTTTGTTTTTTGTTCAAAGTTTTTTTTTCTGAATATGTGGGGTAAATCCAGCCTTGTGCAGTAAAATCACCTCCGCCTGTCCCCTCTGCACCTGAGAGCTTCACTGCCACCAAATCCCCCTCACTGCAAGTCCAGCTCCTTCACTACTGCTGAGCACCACCAACATCAGGGCTAAACTGAACACAGCAATGGACCAAACAGCACCATGCAGAGACCAGCAACTCAACTGTGCGGTTGAGAACCTGAAGGGCCACAAACCTCCAGCTATCAGCAATGCCCTGGGTGGCACACACTTGCCCACGTTACAGTGCCACGTCTCGGACCCTAGAAACGCGCTTCTGTAGCCTCGGGGTGTGTTTCAGGCCAGAATCAGGCTGGAAGAATGAAGGGTTGTTAAACCAGCCATAACCATGACAGCATGCTTCTGAACTAAGCTGGTTCAAAGTGCCATGCACTTGGTAAAGATCACCACCTGTACAACCAGCAAAGCTGCCCCGTACCATGATGCTGCCGCCACCGCGTTATTCAATGGGAACCTCACAGGCACAAGTCGTGTCCAGCTCATCTGTGCAACTCAGTCAGACGCACCCCGTTATTTTCACCAGTACCCTGAAAAACGGTGAAACATCAGCAAAGTGGAACAGAAATTGTTTTGAAAATAAAATTGCTTTATTTCAATATTTGCCATGATTTACTTCCATATTCCTTTAAAAACGATAAAAAATATTTTATTGCAAATACAGATTTGGTAAGGACACGTTGCAAACGCACAACCAATAGTTATTCTTCTCTTGAGTAGCTGGTTAAATGGTGGAATGAGAGCCAAATCATTTTTTTAAATTTAAATATTTAAAATGATTACCAAGCGTACAGCACTTAACCCGTTAAATATTAAATACCAATTTATTTACATATAAAAAGATAACTTCTACATCAAAATGATCTTAAAAAAGACATACGATACATCCTAGTGATGAGTCAGTCACATGACTGGAACCCCCATTAGTCTGGTCCTGCATAGATGAGCTGTGTGGCAAGATGTGGTACTGGGGCAAATTCTCTCCTCTTTCGATTCCTCATCCAGGCAAAACACATTCACAAAAAAGTCACACACCCAAGGGCACCGCGGTGAGTTCAGTACGACTCAGCCTGCACTAATGTCAAAAACGCTGCAAAAATGGTTCCGTGTTTGCTTTATTAGTGGCCGCTGTCAGAGGAGATGAAGATTACAGCGAAACTCAGACCATTAATAACCAGTCGGGCTGGATAGTGTTTACAGGACCGGTTGGACTCCATAAATAACTGGGAGGATTTCTGGGAAAATTGCTGATTATTTTTGCAAAAGGTCCATGTAACATAAATAGATTAGGGGTGTATTTTCTCATAGCGCTTCTCCCCCATCTCTCGGGGACTCGGAGTTCACGAATGACAGTCTCCACTCTCGGGACTGTTTGTCTCTGTTTGATGTTTGCTGATTTAATGCAGGACATCTTCGGTATGGTTCCACTCACAGATCATCCCATTTCTCCTGCGCGTGCACGCACACACGCACACATACACACACGCACGCAAGCAATCCTTTAGCCGAGGCCCCCGGCTCCATCTCCAGGCCCGTTCTCTAACTCCTGTCTGAGACCTTCGGCCCCGAGCTATGCACATGGCCCCTTCGTGGTACAGAAGCATGTTACCATGGTACGAGGGCACACCCGACACGCTGGGTACTTAATATGAAAATGAGTCCAAATGAGGAAAAAATATTTTGAATGGCACTTGAAACAGTGGTTTTCTCACTGATACATCAGGGTAATTTTTACCGCATGGATTAAGGATAAACACCTCAGTTAAGGGTGCGAGAGCAAAACGAAGGATTTCGACTTGTCCTTCAGCTTGACGATAACAGCTCTAACCACTGCGCCACCTGGTGCCCTGTTCTAACTTAGCAGGGATGCGGTACATTACGCCGGGGCGTGTAAGAAGACGGGTGTGAACTGTTTCACTGGAGATGGGGCCTGGATGGCAGTGGGTGTGGGGCCTCTACTCAGTCCTAAAGCCATCAGTTAAACCCCCAGGGGTGCCGGTCTGGTCACTTGAGCAAATCCGCCGTTTCGCACCCGTTACCGAGAGACCCCCGCCCCGTTCTGTCTCTTTCCACTGATTAATTATGGAAATTTTGATTGAAAAAAGACACTAATTATTAATCAAAATATAATTATCTCTGTGTAATTAACCCAGCTTTTTATACGTATGTACATGTTCGTGGGCAAGCGTACAATCAAACCGTCCCTGCTGGGCGATGGAAACGCGGGGGACAGTTGGGCACACCACCGCGGGGTGTTCAGTAGGCGGGAACTCCTGAGCGCTGTGCTCTTGGGGACAACAGCTCACTACATGTGTGGGCTCTCTTGTCAAAACACAAGTGCTGCATTTACGTGTGCATTAGCTCCGAACCGCCCAGTAAACAGTGCGGCTCGCCCGCGTCGCTGTTCTGCCTCAGCGTCCGCTTTGAACGTGGCCGACTTTGCCGATCAACGGCGCTCCGTGGAACGAGCGTCGCCGAGCTGCAGAGCTAAAGGAATCAATCTTATACGAAAAACACAAAGGAACGCAACGGTCGCAACTTTTCCGAAACCCTGAGCAACAAATAAAATAATTAGCTATTAAAATGCTGTGAGCGATATTGCTCCACACTGTTATGAACTTTGGGGGAAATTGGCTGGCAGGAACAACCAGGTTCATCAGATGTCCTCAGTCTTACCTCACCAAAAAGGCGCTTGGACCGAGATCTGTTTACGTTAACTCCAGATCATCCCGGCAATATTTACTCTCTATTTGCCGAGACGATGCAATATGATGATTTTTATCACTCAGATATGGCTAAATATAGTGTTTCCTGAGTGCTGTGGCTGCCGTGGTGGGAGGTTTCGCTCTAATCTCCATCTCGGAGCTGACAGGCAGGAGAATTCCTGACGAAAGCCTCTTTTCATCTGCGCGTCTCTGTGTATTTGACAGTATAAATATTTAGCAACACTGGAGTCGCCTCGTGATTTTGCCCAGATGGACTGATTGATGCTTTGGCCTCCATGGTGCCAAGGAGCTCAAATAAGCTGCAGAAGCTGTCCGCCCTGCCCCCCTGCGTGCCCACCCCCGGCCCTCTGGACCCCAGTGAGGTGGCGAAATGGTGGGAGGCCAGGGCCCGCGTCCAGGAAGAAGAAATAGCTTCTCTGCAGCAGCCGTCCTTTGAAAGCACTCAAACCACAGATGGGGTGCGTCGTCGCCTTATACAGCACTTTTGCCATGTGTCATACTGGCACCTTTAAACGGCTCCCGATACTGCGACTACAAGGTACCACAGGTAAGTACCTTTATCAGTAGTATGACAGGAGGAAAGGGGATTCGAAACCGGCCCGTTCCTACTGTAGAGAGACAGTTTTAACCACTACACCACCTGCTGCCCCAAATGTCATGCCTGTCACCTGGCTCTACATTCCAACACAAAGTTCTACAGCAAGACTCAGTCATTTGTAACAGACATTTCTCTGGTGTAAATTTAAAGTTACTGATTTCCTGTGGCATTACAGCTGTTCCCTGTAAAATGCCTATATGACTAATGAATCATCTTCACACTCCCTGTTCTCCTTGTCCTACAAAGAGTTTTAGCAATGACATTTGGACACAACGCCGCAGCAGATCCTCCTCCTTTGCCCTCGGCGCACTATTCAGTTTTTCTCCACTCACAGTTTGGACATTATGATGGGTGTTTGGAATGTAGGTGGTGAACCATAGGTATTTTGACTTTATTGCAGAACAGACACTACTGGTACCCAAGCAGGGACAATACAAGCAAGACATAAAATGTGTACACATAATGTACAGTACTGTGCAAAAGTCTTAGGCACCTGTGGGGAAAATGCTATAACGTGAGGACGGTTCCAAAAAAAATGCCACGAATACTTATTAATCAACAAACCTACTAAAAAGTGCAGTAGACAAAAAAAACCTCATTCAGATCAATATTTGGTGGGACCACCCTTTGCCTTTAACAGCATCAGTTCTCTTATGTAAACTTGCATTGCAGTTTAAGGTAGAGGTTGGTAGGTTCTTCCAAACTGGCCACAGTTCTTCTGCAGACTTTGACTGTCTCTGCATGTCCTCCCAGACTGACTTGATCGTGTTGAGATCAGGGGTCTGTGGGGACCAGACCATCTGTTGCTCAAGATAGTTGTGTATGACTGAGATTGGGTGTTTGAGGTCATTCTCAGGCTGCACAATGAATTTGGGACCAACCAGAAACCTCCCTGATGGTAGATAAGAATCTACCTGTACTTCTCAACACACATTCAAGTTGCATGTCTAAGATTTTTGTACGGTACTGTATATTCCAAAATATATTACAAATGGGGGGGGTTTATACACAACTTAGCTGAAAAATTTTTTTCATTGTTTTCACCTAAAAACTACAGCTTTAGATAGTTTTAGATATATTTGCGTGAAAAAAAACTTATTTTAAGACGAGGATGGACATTGGCATTAAAAAACGGGAGACGTTCTCTTGGAAGGACACACACAGCATTGAGAAAAACTCGACGTGCCACTCAAAATACACCCTAGGAAAATTATTATATTAACAGAAATACAGTTTCCTTGTGTGGGAAAATTAAAGGCCTACAAGTACAATCAACCAGGCAAAAGAGACTGGCACCCCTCTGGCTTACATGCGAGGTCAGCGACGAAGAAGCTCTCGACAAAAGAAGTCACTGTAATTATCAATCGCTGTATGTCTACCTTGAGATCCTATTGCTGTGAGGACGTCACGTGTGTCACAATGTGCTTCATCTGAGAGCTGCTCTGGATCCCCGCTGTTGCTCGTGCTCCGGCTTCCTGTAGAGCGCCGCTGTGGGCCGCCTCGACGTTCCCGCAAGAGCAGCACTGGCGGAAGCCTAGCGTGGGGTGCCCATCTCATCTTACACAGAGCGCGACAGTCCTAGAAACCTACACGAGCCCACGGGCGAGCCTGTCATCGTCCTGCTCTCTTTTTTATCTATTTAAATGCGTTTAAGTGCAGATTGCTGGCCCCCAACCCCCTGGGGGTGCTCTGCAGAGACTGTAACAAGATGGCACAGATAATCTGATTTATCATAATCACCAGAACCTATGCAAGCCTCACTGAATTTACATGAAAAAACCAAATCTCTGGATAATCTGTGCCTCAGAGATATGGCACATTCCCGTAGAACCGCAGGTGAATCCGGCCCGCGAGGAACTGGAAGCAGAAAGGCGTCCGTCTGTAGTGAATCAAACGCAGGGCTGCAGCTAATTGGTGTAATTCCACGCAGGCCAGCGCGAGGTTTTCAGAAAGATAACAAAATGCAGGCGATTACACGCAACCTTTAAAGACAGCCTTTGCTGTTGAGATTTTTGGAAAACATACAGCAGCATGGCCCCAGGTGGCAAATCATCCCTCCTCCTGCGCTAGTTAGCGCCTTAGCAACATGCAAACCTCGTGTTAAGAAGGCGGCACAAATTCTATCCTTTTAGATGGTGGCAGGAAGAAACCTACGACAGGGACTGGATAAGCCAAGACCCAGAGTGGTTTGAGTATAAAGAAAACGTGGCTAAAGTCCATGTTGGGAATGGTTACACCTTGAGCAAAGGAGGGACTACAGATTGAAGGAGAGTTGCTAAAGTCCAGGCTGGGGGTGGTTACACCTTGAACAATGGAGGGGCTACAGACCAGAGAGCCATAATGACATTAAAGCAGAGTCACTAGGGTCAATGTTGGGAGTGTGCACAGATCGAGTAAGGAGTGGTTCTACATGAAAGAGGCATGGCTAGATATTAAAGCGGAACAGCTAGGATGGTTTTGGCTACAGACTGAGAAGCACGGATACAGTATTAAAGGTGGAACAGATCAAATGAAGGCTGAAAGCAGGTATAGTGCACCAAAGAAGTAGCTACATATCACAGAGGCGTGGCTAAGTGTTAAAGGGGAGCGGCCAGAGCCAGTGTTGGGCGTGGTTACAAGTCAAGTAAGGTGTGGCTAAACAGGGCTTGAAGTGTGGGTCTCCTTCAGCTGGGTAGTGGACAAATGTTTCTGCGTTAACATATTTAGAAAGCCTTTTCCAAATGCTCAGATATAGAATATACGATGTAGAAAACGTGACCTTCCGAACAACACGGCATGAGCAGAAGCGCGTATTTTGTCCACCTTTGATATAATCGCTAAAAAATAAATACCGACCACAGCAAAGCACCAGAAAAAAACATAGCGTTGAAAAACAGACACCTAGGATTGAAGGCATTTAAGTTATTTCCTCTGTGCGCTCAGCATAATGAGATTCCAGAGTTTCTTTCACAAAGGAGTGAGGAGAATCTCGGCTTCGTTATATTTACTTTTTCCTAATTGCATTTTAGCTTCAAGTGGAATAATGTATCTAATACCATTCTCACGGTATTACCGCCGCCTAGTTAACAAACTGCATTTCGCTGGAATTAGCATTCAAAATTGGATGATTTCGAGTGTGTAATTGGATGTATAATGCTATAATCCCAGCAAATAATAAAATACGCAAAGATATCGACAAATACATAATACACACGGAATGTACACAGCGCCGTCACGGAGGTGGTGAAGGAACTGGACTTGGCTCGATTTGACATTCAGCCATTGGGTCACATTTTCCTATTTTTAAAACCATTAACTCACACAAAGTCCTCCACACCTCAAAGGAAGCATTCATTAAACAACACCGATATGCTGAGAATCACAAAGCACCACAGTCACTGTTACTGTTAAGAAGCTGGTTATTTGCAGGTTTGATTTTGTATACAGCTACAGGAAATTAAATTAATATGTTTATTAATATGTTTAATAATATTTATTAACACATTAATATATTATATTAACATATATTAATGTTATATTAACATATATGTTTATTACCTTAGATAATAAAGGTCCAGTAAAAATGAAAATTAATTCTACATAACCAAAGGTAAAAGTTTGTCTCCACAAACTGATTCATCTTAAAACCGTGCAAAGTTCCCCCTCATTTTACGGATCGTCGACACTCAGGGACACCACATACAAGCAAACACTGTGGAAGCAAGTTGAATGAAGGTGGTCCCACACTCCTATTTGGATTATGGTTCACTTTACTGCCATTTGTCAGTTTGACAGGTAAGCAGATGTCACCTTCACTCCACTATACAAAGTCATTTGAGAAACAAAAAGAATAGTGAGCTAAACTGAGGTACAAATAAATAACAGTAGGGAAAACGTAATATGCTCTAAGAATATGTAACTGCTCATAATACGAGAAGCTCGTATAATTTTATAATGTCATATCAGCTACTAGCAGAGTAAATACTGAACTTAGGCAAAATATTATATTGGCAGTAAAAAGGAGAGACCAAAACGAATTAAGATAGAATGCCATTTAAAGGAGGCTGTAGAGTCTGTCCAACAACCCCCTGCCCCCCACAATGTGTCCACAGTGCTTATCTTTTGTCACCAACGACTGCAAACTGCCACTGCATCTTGCTGACCCCCTACATGTTCCCTTCAGCTCCTCTGGCTCTAAGCGACGACCAATCGCTCATATTCCAACTTACCCCATCTCCTTAATGCTTAAACCTCACTAATGCTCCTTCACCGATACAACAGATTGCAGCTCTGAGTCCGCTCACGCTGCCCTGACAACGTCCCCGTTACCATAGTAAACGTAGGTCCCGGTGAAGACAACAGCGGCAGCCTTTCCGACGACAAGGAGCTCCCCATGAACTCATACCCTGCGCTCCCGTGAAGGACCACAGTGTGGGCTGAACTTTTGAGTTGAATAGGCTGTTGTACAGAACGACACCATTGATCACCACACCACCTGCCCACCTGCAGCTCTAATCACATGGGTTCTCCAGGCTGAAGAGCAGAACTTCCCATGAGTCCAACTGGGGGGGGGGGGGGGGTTTACACAGGCACTTCATCCTCCTCCTACCCATCTCACCTATCAGCCTGGGTACCATCTTACCCATGATGCAGTCAGCCTATGTAACAGCCATACTGCAAATCTCAAGCGGAGAAAACGTGGGCCAAAGAAGAGCACATGGAACACAGCTAACCAGAACCACGGATTGCTGCACCTCCACCGACCAGGTTCTGAGTCCAGGTAAAACAACATGCTCAGTGAACTAAAGCAGCACTCATAAATAAACAACCCTTTTGCCATTTAATAAATACAATTATTTGATAGGCACAGTTCCTATTATTTTTTAAAATTATTATTCACAATAATAACAATGCTGAATTAAATCACCAGTAGAAGTCCCACATGCAGGAATAAGTACTGGCCAGGGACCCCAGGTGTGCTCAGAAATGACTGTTTCTGTACTCTGATGTCTCAGAGTCACGGAGTAAAAACTGTGTCTGTATCTAAATCCTGGATCCTCTTATTCTGCGATTAAAGTAAAATATGACATTTTACTGTTTGGCCAGTAATTGTCCTCCCAGAGCTCAGCATGCAGCGTAATCTGTCGTGTCAGCAGGGGCCTCGACCCTGTTACCCGCCGCGCCTGTTCCTGTCACCATCGGCCCTCTAAAACCCTCTGCTTGCTCTCTCTCTGCTGGGGTCTGAGTGGCTCTGAGAGCGACACACACAGGGAAGCTGCCGGATCAACACAGACAAAAACGCATCGATGAAAAAAGGAATTGACATATTTTCGGCATTAAACCCAATAAACATTTTCCCAGTATTGTATAATTAAAGATAATATCTATTTAATATAAAACAAACAAAAGAAGATCAAAATATGAATGGGGCGGTCTGTAAACCCTAGACAGCTCTTCTCTTCCAGTTCCCTTCATGGGAGAGATTCCCCCCAGCACTGTTTTTTTTTTCTTTAATTCAAGGGGAGTAATTCCAGTTTTGGCTAAAGGGGACGCCGTCCTTATTAACCTCATTTTTCTGGCACTAAGAAGATGACATAGTAATACAGTACCTCTGGACTGAGGCAGGCCCAAGACCGCTCTCCAAGTGCCACTTGGCCCTTACAAGGCCCTATCCCTCAGCATTGAGACCATCGGTAAGAGAGACAGGGGTGTCAGTGTCCCACCAGGTGACCCTTTAGTCCATCAGGCACCAGGTCATTGTGACCACGTTAGCTTGTGTGGACAGGACCGCGAGGGTGGCATCGTTGCCCACGGGAACAAACATGCACACACAGAGGAAAACCAAACGCTGAAGATGCAGTCAGTGCCATCCACACCGTGGCCCCGCTAGCCACGGACCTGGGACCGTAGCATCCGCAGGTTCGGATCCCAGACGGAATCCGCCGTTGAACCTGTAAACTGCTGCAACTGCTACACACCAGCATTAACGGTGAGAGTGTGAGAACGTGTGTTCAGGCTGACACATGCTCTCTCTTCCACGCGGGCCTTCCATTTGCACCTCCTGAAGAGATGTGGATCAAAGCCCCCTAACCACCCCCAGCTCACAGTGATCTGTGTGGATGTTAAACTGTCTCTGCCATGGGTGCGACTGCTGCTGCACATCATTTCAAGGCTCCTGGGAAAAGTGGTTTAGAATTTCTATACATCACGTCATTTAACCACTTAGAGACCCATTCGTTTCATGTCTATTTTAAAAACGATTCCTCACGTTTTTATGAAGCCGGACTGTTTCTGTTCAGTAAACAGGAAAAAAGGGGCTGAACCCCCTCTGGAACCTGAACCCACGTTCCTTACAGCCCTAAATCTGGCTTATTACTGATCTGTTCTCTCCAAGGTGTTTTACAATGTGAGGTTTGTACGCTAGGTTACTTACACCGATTTGTCCATTTACACAGCAGGGTAATTTTTACTGTTTCAATTGAGGAGTGAGGATCCAAACCCAGGCCGTTTGTTTGCAAAGGGAGGGCCCTCAGACAACCTCGCCTGATCACAACACCCTTTTTGTTGGCCTGTCTTTTTGTTATTTTCTCTTCATTGCCTTCATTAAGTGCATTTAAACTCAATCACCCATCAAGAGTCTGGAAATGAGCAACATCCCACCTATTTTTTTTTACTTCTTTCTGTATTTTTGTCATTTAAGCTTTTTTGTGTTAATCTGTAACCCGGTGAGTTTGTTCTCCATTCGTTCCGGAAAGAAACGCAACCTTCATCCTGCTGTATTACAAAGCTGGGACCCCACGACCCCCATGAACCCAATGCCCCTTCTGAAAATCTGTCTCCAAGGAAGCCCTGTGAACGGCACCTTAGCGCAGGTTTAATGAGGCCGTCGCCGGCCTCAGCGCTCGTGCTCCCCGGCACGTATCCGCCGTATCGCATTTCCGCCTCTCTTCTGTTTGTTCATCTGCACAGATTCATCCGCACCGGAGCAGAACTTCTCTATTACACCACTGGGAACATGAAAATAAAACACATTCTCCTCATGCGGGAGAAAGAATGAACATATGAACCATCTCTATTTGTATACGGAAAGATGGAAGAGTAAAATTTCTCCAAAAAAAATTAATATTCTTGGTTTGTTGATAATGCTAATCAGGCGGAAAGCACGCCACACCAATGCAGATCCACGGCCACTGTACCGGTCCTGTTCCCCACTCCAACTTTCTCCGATAACCAGGAGACACAGGACGAGCCCCCGTGGGTAAGCCGCTGAGATAAGACCGCTAACGCAAGGCTGGCATCTGCATTTTCCATCTGAGGCCAAAGAGAGATTGAGTGTCCTGCTCGCATCCCATTGACACCGTTTAAACTTGATGAGAATGTATGGATTCACACACCTCATTGGCTGCTCGGCTCCCAACTCCCAGCAGCCCCTGCAAGAAACCCCTCTTTTAATCAAAATGATTGAATACCACAATGCTTCACGTTCAGGGCTTTAATAAAGGAGAGGAGAGCAGAGGAGAGCAGAGGAGTAAAAGCCAAATCCCAAACTATAGCATAAAAAAATCCACACATACGAAAATTACAGTCATGCGCCGATATGAAATGGATTCACAAAAGTGCCCCCACACACACATATATTCATACATTATATGTATTATTCTCCCACACCGTGATATTGGTGCGAAGGAAGCGAGGTCTGAATGTCGACAGATGCTCTACAACGCAGCGGCTGAACCAAACGTCCGTAGCTACAGAACATATGGTGGAGTGAACCTGTGGAGCGCGGCTGACCCAACAGCTGGCTAATCCTCGAACGCCTCCTTCCTCGCCTCGCGTGGGAGTCCGCCAGCGACGGGAGGCCCGTTCATCACGTACGGCATAGCCTGCGGTTGGCACCGGGATTAAAAACAAACCAAATCTATGGCCATTTCCTCGAAGCTGCTGAAATGGACTCCTGTGCTTTTACAAGAAGACTTCAGTGAAGTGCAGTGAAAAGTTTGGGCTTAAAGTTTGTCTAAAGAAAGAATAATGTGGCCACAAGATGTAGGAAAACGGATGCAGATGGAAATATAGGTCCAAGGATCCTAAAGGAAAGCCGATGGGTCAAAGTATGCAGGGCATGAACTGAAAATGTGTCCCGAGAAGAGTTTGGACTGAATGAACATTTTAGATTTACTATATAATAAAAAACAGCTCGGCAGGCAAATCACTATTCATGAGGACGTCTTAAGCGTACTCTCATGACGCCGAGCCCTCGGGAAGACGGATGAACTCTTACTTGTGTACCAGCGATGAAGATGGGAACATATGGCAAGTGGAGTGAAAAAGAAGAACGTCAACATAAGACAGAGGGCCAGCAGGTGGCGTAGTGGTTAGAGCCGATCACCTTGTAATCAAAAGACCCAGGTCTGAATCCTTGCTCCTGTGTAGTTCCCTTGACCAAGGCACTTACTTTCAATTACTCTAAAATTATCCTTTTATATAAATAAGTAAATTATTGCAACATAGAGTGCAAACCTGTAAGTGAACTTGGTGTCAGAAGAATAAATCAAATAATAACAACACACCTCGAGCAGTAGGAACATTTCTGATTCTTTCAGAGTTAATGTTTATCCCACACATCAAACCATCACTCCAGTTACACGTTTGTGTCTTAATTTCAGCTTTCTAACGGAAAGCTACTACAACAACACATCTCTTTCCTATTATGTTGTCAGTGAGGGTACAAAAAAATACAATTATTATTATTATTATTATTATTATTATTATTATTAATAGTAATACAAATAAAATTACACGTTTGTCTGACTTTTCTTTTCCAAGGTTGCTTACAGTGATTTTTACTGTATCAGCTCTGGGAATTTATCTTGATAAAGGGCCCTACAGCAGGAGGTGGGATTTTGAATCCACGCCAGCATTTCTAACCCCTACACTACCTGCTGCCCACAAACGAACACAGAAGTGTTCAGAGGTTTCAAACTACTTGAAGCCTGTCACATTAGGAAAACGTGTCTCTTTAACCCAAACGTGAAACATTAGCAACCGAGTGTGATTTTTTTCATCTTCCTCCCCTTGTAACCGGAGTGTTTCTGACGAGGGTTAAATTGGAAATGATTCTTTGCGTCAAAGCAACGCGGAAACGGCTTTCTGCGATGAGCCGCCAGTCAAAGGGACCTAGGCGCATTACGCAGCTGTCAATCTGCACGTCAGATGAAAGGGCCCCTAGATGCTCCGCTGATCAATATGAGTGGATAAATCCTCCGTAATGCTGCTCTGTGATTGTCAGAATACATCAACATACGGAAGAGCGTCGCCATCATTAGCATTCTCCGCGTCTTCCTGCTGCTGATGGAACGGGAGGGGTGCGTCGAGGGCACAAGCAAAGCAGAACTGCACACAAAGGAGAACAACAAAAATCCCAAAATGAAAATCGTGATCGAAGTCCAAAAGCCACCTTTCTGTGGGAATAACTGAGGGTTTTGTAGTGTGAGCCAAGCAAAAATAAAACTGTACAACAAAAACGGAACATTACCTATCCGTGTACGAGGTGTGCGTATTTAAGCGTGTGCGTGTTTTTCCTTGTACACCACTGAGGAGCGGCCCAGCAGCAGAAGAATCGGAAGTCTTGTTGTGCTCAATGTTAAATTAATTGCACCAATTACCCTCCAAGAGAGTCGAGTGACGCAGACCTGCGGAGAGCCGGTCTGAGCGGCTCTCTCGTGTTTAATTGGCTGTCCGGGTAAATAATTGATCGGTGTGAAAGAGAAATGGATTGTTGGGTACGGAGGCCCTTCATCATTGCCAGGACGTGCCGCTCACTGCCAGGTGCAAACTTCTTCATTTACCGGGAAGGAAGACGTAGGAATGGTGAGAAACCTGACAAATGTCCCTTAGCAGATACGACCGTCCTATTAGCATTAGCAACACGTGCTGCCCCTTTCCAATGATTCTGTCCAATGACACCTCCCACCGATCACAGCCAAGGACGCCTCCCACACCTTCTGCTGATCGCACCCAACACGCTTCCTGCCGATCGTGCCCGACACGTCCTCCTGCTGAACATACCCAATGACACCTCTTGCCGATCACTGGCCGCCCAACGTGGCCACCTTTCCTTACCAAATTACCTCTCCCCAACAACCCGAAAAAAATCAAAATGATAAGAGAATTGGGCACAAATAACAAAGAAACTCAAAATAGAATATTCTAGTACATACCCTTTCTTAACTACAGTAAAATGAGAGCATCACCTGGGTCTCAGGGAGAGACGCTGAGCCTTGTAATGCAAGCGCTTTTGGGAAACTTCATGGGTGATCGAGCGGCTGTTTCAGTGCAAACGGTGTAAGAAAGAGTGTAAGGGTGTTAAAAGAGGCCCAAATCTGAGCTCCCAGCTCCAGGATGGAGGAAGAAATTGGATTCGGAGCTTCTGGAGCGGCTTCTGAGGACCCCGGCATAAACCCCGCTTTTGCAGCGTTGCGGGGGCAGAGGGAGCACTCACTGACTGTAGTTGGGAGGTCAAGTTAGGAGTTATTCCAAAATAGCCCTCAGCACAGCGCGCGCGCACACACACACACACACACACACACACACACACACACACCAGAGCAGGCAGCCCACTCCATGGCTAAAGGATCAACTGAGCAGAGCGGGGAGTTTTAATTAGCGAGTGGAGTAATCTGGGTAATCTGACAGACCGAGCGTAAGTGATGAAAGGCACTTGTACCCTCTCATCCATTTCACGTTTGTTCCAATCAATTATTTACCCAGACAGCCAATTAAGAGGCAGCGCGAGGCCTGGGCCACTGCGCCTCCGCACCACCAAATCATTTCCACTTTATCAGAGGTCACAGAGGGGAGAGCGCCTCCATTTTAACAGCGCCTGGAGCAGAGGAGAGACCTTCGCAGAGAAACCTGTCGCCTTCCTGGTGTTGTTCTCCCAAACAAAAAAAGGAAAAGAAAGGTGTGGCACGGCGACCGGCACGACTCTGAAGGATGTGGACGTAAAAGTGGAAAGGTTGCGGGTTGAGCTCCCGCAAGCTGAAGCCGTTTGGCAGGACGCTGCTTTCGGAGAACTTAGATTAATTACATTATATCACAACGCTTTGCATAAAACTGTTAAGGTACAAAGCAACTGAAACAAAGCACTTGTTTTTCAATTTGTCATGCGTCTGGTAAGTCTTTGTTTCTTGCACTACTCCGTTTAATTGGTAGGGAGATAATAAATGCACAAGGTTGTCGCTGCTCATAAACAAACACGCAACATGCACACATAGGCATTTACATTCTTTTAGGGCAAGTGTATGAGTGAATGATTCTGAAATGGTAAATACTGTACACTGGATCCTCAATTTATGAGCACAACTGGAACCAGAAATCTATTCAAAACTCACCTGTTTGTACCTCCAAAATCACTTTTAGCACTAAGTCAAAACTACGAAAAGCTGAATAATACAGATGTCTTTTGGTTGACTACCTAGGTTCTGTTAAAAATCATACTGCTTTAGTACAAAAATACTTTTAAGGCATTTTATTTTAGTATAACATTCACTCCAAAGTATGCTAAAGTTAGAATTAATTTAAAATGAAAAAGTTTTCCCTCCACAGACTCCTACTTAATGCTGATTTTCACTGATTTTATTATCGATCGCCGACATTCGGGAACACGAGACGTGAGCTATAAACATTGTGGAAGCGAGTTTAATTACAGCAGTTCCACATTCCTGCAACACAAAAGATCTGGAAATACACGTGATGAAAACGCAGTAAAAATGGCGCTTTATATATCTACATATTTCCTCACAGTAAAGACCTTTAAGATGTGTCTTTTAAAAGGCATTACATAAGTTCATTATCATTCTAAAAAATAAACTGGAAGATTGTTATGTGTGAAAATTTGTCACTTGATCATTTGTAACACAAGGAGCCAGTGTATATATTACTTCTTAGTACGGAATTCTTTTTGGACCTACGGTGCAACACAGAAGGAAAAGAAAAATCCTGGCTGTGTGCAAACAATAAAGCTCATTTTCATTCTACACACAAACAGCAGAGTGGTTGTAAAACTCACATGTAATGTACAGGGAGCATTTTCGGGGATACAGGTTAGTAAAGAAACAATTAGTGTAGTGCTCTCCATAGCATTCAGCAAAATCAATAATCCCCCTTCCATTATAATCCTATTGACCAAATGATATTCTTCACCCTGACACTTAAACACACCCCGGCCTACGAGGGGATTAAGGTTTCCAGAGCAGAGCAAATTAGGCGCAGAGCTTCGCATATTTAAACAGCCTGGAGGAGATATTTCATTGGACCCGTGACGCACTGGACAGAACTTGTGTCGACGAATTCACTACACGGCTTCAGAGCTTCTATTTTTCTACAGCATCGGTGCAAATCTGGACATTTACTATCGGTTATTTCACAAGACGAAGATGTCAAACCAGCAGAATTAGCAGGTGAAGGATTCATAGTACCTTCTGGTCTCTCTCCCTGTTAAGCAGTGATGGGTGTTACCGAGCGAAGGTTGCCTTCCCACCCCTGGCTGTGTAACAGGAATCTGACCGTGTGACATGGACGCATCTCTAATCCTCTGCGTGAGACACAAACAGGCACGACTCTTCTCCCAGGTTCCACAGCTCCGCTGGACCTGTCCTGCGATGGGGAATAGGGGGGTTGTGTTTGTGAACCCTGAAAGCTGTCAATCACCTTGACAGGCAACTCTTGTTGGAGAGCAGAAACAGAATTAAATGAGGTTCCCGGAGTGGCCCGACAGCCCGACCGCAATGTGCTAACAGACAGGAGCAGCTTGTCTGTGTCCAGCATGACAGCACAAGCAGAGGAACCAGTGCAGCACTGGTTATGGGGGGAACTAAAGGAGTCTCTACAGCATTTCATCACCACATTGTTATATGTACACCTCTATAGCCTCTTGCGATTGCCTATCTATCTACTAGATGCCGATCTATCTACTGTCATATCTATCCATCTATCTGACTGTCTTTTCATCCAGGCATCTACCCATCTCTCTGTTTGTCTGTCCATCCATTTATCTATCTGTCCATCTAAAAACCCTCAGACATCTACCACATGCACCAGGCTTTCTTCAATCCCACAGCTGAACGATTAACTAGTTGAGAATTGCTGGTCAGCCACTCGGCTCCAGACAGGAAACCTGTTTGATCTCTTCACACCGGCAGCCCTTCCATCCTAACCAAAGGATTATAACCATTTTTCTCCAGTACGTTCTTCAAACAGATCCCAGCAAGAGGAAGAGCACCCTATATGACCACTGGCTGGATGAGGAGACCCCCCCCCCCCCGACACACAAACAGAAACACAAGAGCCATCATATTCTCCACCCAGGGATCTAAAATAAATGCAAATTCATGTTTCTGGATCCTGAAACTGTTGCAGGTGCCCTGCCGTTCTGAACAGCGACAAACACCCAACATGGAGCGAGTGGGAGTTGTTCTATGGCTGCTGAAAAAAATTATGATAATAGGAATTAAAGAAGTGATCACAATGTTTAGTGGTATGAGGGGAGAAGGAAGGAGAGACAGGAACAAACCCACATCCCAGACACTGTGCTGACCCCAGTGAGCAGCCAAAAGGCTGCCCATTTTTTTCCTTTACATGCAGTTGTTTCTCTCAACCCTCCATCTCTTCATTTCCTCCATATCCACAGGTTCAGGAGGCATTTCATGCACTCTGTTATGTATGAATTCGCTACACCTGTTTTACTGTTAATTTGCCCTTTTAGGTTTAATCTCCATCCTGGCGGTTTTCACTGCTGTATAATTGGGCCGCAGGGAGTCGGCGGAGACGTGTCAGCACATTGCTCCCCTCCTTTACCTCTGTAACTGAAACTGGCGAAGCTAACGAAACCCAGACAGGGACTAGTATTTGCTGAGTGTCCCTCCATAACCTCTCATCCCAGCAGAGAGACGCCCCATCAGGCTTAGACCTTGGCAAATGCTGGAGGAGGGTCCACACTTAACAGCAAAGCCATTTCTGGCATTTGAACCTACAACCTGCTGGACAGAATTAGTTCATCGATGAACTGACCACTGTTTGAATTATGGCAAAAAAGTAGTGACGGGTATAGCCAATATTATTATTATTATTATTATTATTATTATAATTATTAGACACCTTTCTCCATAGAAAGTTACTATATCCCATATAAATGTATCACAATTACAGTGAGTTCACAGGTAAACACCATAAAATTCTGCTCTTTTTAATCCTGTCTAAATGCTGTATGTTATTTTACTACAATATTGAAAAAGTTGGGCCAAATTGTTACTTAATAGTTAACTCCATTTTTCTCTTTTTAATGCATTAAAACTGATTTTTTTTTAATTCAGCACTTTCCTCCAAAGTGACTTACAATGTGAACCCTGTTACAATGATTTACCGCTCTATACAGTAGGACGAGCCACACCTGTGTCCTTTTGAGTCCAGAGGTGGTTCTAACCACTTCGCCTGCTGTCCCAGTGGAGCACATTCACCGTCCCGAGGGCCACCACACTGGACAGGCAACCTGTCGGTTTACATGCCCCACACACCTGTCGCGGGTGGTGGGTTCCAGCAAGCGACACTCTACAAGAGGAACTCTGGGAAGAAGGATGTCAGAGAGACCGGATTGTCTGTGTGTGTGTGTGTGTGTGTGTGTGTGTTCCCACTGTCACTGTGATGACAGGCATCTTTTTCATCATTAAAATTATCATGTAGGTGGGCTGGTTCTGAATCCTCCAGCACTGGCCTGTCAGAGGTAGCGAGCGCGTCAAGAGATCTGGTCAGGCATTTGTGGTCGGTCAGAAAACATGTGTGTGTGTGCGTGTGTGTGCGTGTGTAAATGTGAGTGCAGTGTGCCTGCTTGCATTTCCACTCATATCCATAGCCGTGAAGACCGCTGACAGGGCGACAGCCCACGTGGGAGAGGCTTCGATGCACACAACTGCATCAAAATGGAAAAATGCTAAACAAAAATACAAATTGTGGAACAATTAATTCCTCAATCTCCTTTCTGCTAAAAGGCAGCGTTGTGTGACAAATTGGGTGCAGCCGAATCCCTGGTGAAGTTTTCATGCTTGTTGAAGCAAGTCATTATGCGGGAAAAACGGTGAGGCGCCGATTGGTAAGTGAAGAGCCAGTCTGGGCAGGAATGCCCTCCTCATCATGGAAACGTGGGCTTCCGACAAACCATTTCTGCATGTGAACCCTTTGCAACACATCAACAGAAACACAAATTATTCATCTATCTATTATTAATGACCGATTGCCCTAATGCAGGGTGGGGGTCCAGAGGTGTGTACAAGACACCGGCCCGTAACAGGGCGATCACACACTCACTCACTCACACACACAACAGGGAATTAAGTCAACAATCTCATCTGAAATTCTCCCAGAATTTTGCCTGTGGGAGGCAACCAACACGAACACGAGAACATGCAGACTCCTAGCAGACTGAGCTGGATTCAAACCCACAGTCCAGCAGCTGTGAGATACTTCTGTCACTGATTATGCTAAATAAAACAAAAATTTCTGGAAAATAATCACATCACTACAGAACAGAAGCCTCAAATCTGCACGTTTTCCAAAAAAGGTGCTGACACGTCAACAACCCCCCCCCCCCACCCAACCCCCAATAAACTAGCTTGTCTGTCAGTGGCACTAAAGGGACCATGGCTCACTATTATCATTTTTATTTGTTTATTTATTTATACACGTTTTACTCTGTGTCCCGTGTTGTCGTCACAACTGTGTCTTCGCGCACACACACACCCCACCCCACACGCACGGGGGGCAGTGGCCGCCTGAACAGGGGCTGATGGGAAAGGGGCTTTGTGCAGCGTCTCAGAGCTGCGTGCCGGCGGAGGCGGTGAGCGGCGTGGGCCGAGTGTTGCCCCTGCCGCATCTTACACCAAGTACCATAAGAAAATGAAAATTAAAGCATTTTAAAATCAATACATCTTGATCTCAGTGTAAAATATGAGGCGTTGGAAACATCTGTCCCTCAGTGTGTGACTGAAGGGACCGGCGCACTGCTGCTCATACCATTTATCAATCGAACGCCTGTCCCTCTGTGCCAGATGTTAATTCTGCAAATATGTTTTGAGATGCATCATTTTTTCACCATATTCCACAAGGACCTCACAGGAGAAGATCAGATAGCATGTAGACAGACCTACAATAGGCCTCGGTGGCGTCCTCCAGATGTTTCTTGTTTTTATTGTCATACACAACAACACTTTTTTGCGGCAGCATTGTCACGCACACAACTGTCACCTTCAACACCCTCCTATTAGTAACATCTGTTGATTTCAGCGGCGCTGCCTGCAATCTGCTCCCCACCACCACACATTGTAAAGCAGAACAAATGCACACCTTATTTTACCCTGCGTGCACAAGCGGTGCTTCTGACTAAAACCTTTGCGCTTTTGAAACTCGGCCTGCACGCGAGACGCGGCGTTAGAAAGATCCAGGGTGAACGTTTCAATCATCTTAATAATGCCTTAATGTCTGCAGTGAGGAAGTCTGACACAGTTTGTGCTACAGATAGACATCAAATCACAGACCCATGTTCCATCAAAATACCCAGATTTATATATTTATTTAGCAATCAATTTAGTGCATCAAGTTATGACTCTTGTGCCCAAAAAGATGAGGTTTGTACACTAAGCAACTTACAGTGTTTTATCCATTTGTAAAGCAAGGTAATTTTGACTGTAAAGATTCGTGGTAAGTACCTCGAGCAAGAGTAGATTCGACCACAAGTGCTTTTTCTGAAATGGTGCTGCAGATTCGCATCCGACCGCGCACGACCGCCTGACAGAACTGCCCCAATGACTGTTATCTTTTGATACAACACAAAAACATTCGTAAAAGTGACAGAGAATCTATGTTTTGCTTCCACAACATCTAATATTTGATCCGTTCCACGGAAGGTGTCTGAACAGAAATGTCAAAGACAGAAACAGGGCAAAAAGAAGTACGAAATGTAGGTTAAATGAGCTAAAAGCAAGTGGGATAAAGACTTTGCAAAGAATAAATCATCAGTAATGACTGTTTGTCAGTTAGCAGTTACCCTAAGGATAGGCTGCGGTGGTCCAGAGTCTAACCCAGTAATGCCGGGTGCTGGTTTAGTCATGGTGTGTCCTGGACAAGAGGCCAGTCCTTTGCAGTTAAAACTTTTTCAGTGTGTAGTATTCGGGTGACAGAGCTATGCAGTGGTCATCATGAGAAAAGCAGGCTTTCTCCTGCCTGCTGTCACACTCAACCATCTTACCCATTTCAGTCGAAGCCTTACTGGCAGAAAAGCAGAGCTAATGATGCCTTGCGGGGGTCGTGGGCACTAAAAGCTCCGGCTCCCCAGGCTCAGATGTGCATTCCTTCACACAGCAGCTCCTCTGGTAAAGGTATGTTAACCATGTTAATTCAACCCTTGACGCTGCTTTTGGCCAAATCGAGTCCTTTGTGGAGCGAACCGGAAGAAACAACACAGTGGAAGCCACAAGATAGGACAGTCACCTGTTGTGAGGGGTTGCACCCCAGGTTCACAGAGACCAGCAAAAAGCCAAGGATCTGTGGCGAGTCTCACAACTCAGCTGCTGTGTTTCAGCGTTTCCAGACAGCAGTCCTGGCCTCATCGTACTCAGAACAAACAAACACTGCAGAAACGGTGCTCTGAAGATATTCCGACTTAAAATTCAGACAACCGATTTGCTTCAGCTGAGATTAAATATAATTTAAATATTTTCTAAGACTTCTTTCATGGATTTTAGGAAAAATGTGAACTGAGGAAAAACAGCGTTTGGTTGTACAGAAGGCTCACAGAGTCACTTTCGCTTTCAACACTGACTTCTACATACTTTGTTCGTACCACTTAAAAGTTGGGCTTTTCATCATCAGCAGATTCTTGGTCTTGTTAAATACTGCTGAGTCGATGTTGACTTGTTGGCCACATTTATAGAGTTTCTCCAGAAAGTTCTGTCATCCACTAGTGTCCTTAGTGTTGAACGGGGTGTGTCCATCATCACTGAGATTGAGTCCATTTGTCTGCTTGCTGCTCGCCGTATTCTTCATTCTGCATCGACTTTTCAAAAAAATCACCATCTTTTCAGGATCCAATCTCCTCGTGACATGTATGGTAACCTCAGTCTCATCATTTGTGCTTCCAATGAGTGTTTCGGCTTGATTTGATCCAAAGACCATCTGTTTGTCTTCCTGACTGTCCATGGTGTTCTTCGACACCTGCAGCACCACAACTCAATTATGTCCATGTTTCGCCTGCTCTGCTCCTTCAACGTACAACTTCTTTCTCCTCTTTGGCCTTACTAGGTACTTCACCATATTCTGAGAAGCATAAAACACTGATCTTCAGATCTAACACAGCAAACCATATTGGCTCAGTCAAGTAATCTACAATTTCAGAACGTGTAAATTCACGGACCACCTAACTGACCCAAAAGCATTACAGACTGTTTGTGCTTAACAACCAGTTAAACGCACTCGTGTTTAATGCCAGCTGCCTTATAAACCAATGTACATGTAAAAATTGCAGTAAGTCCCAATACATCTCAAACGTAAAAAATGGAAATTTACCGATTTTACTGTATCTCGTGTGAGTGCAGTGTGTGTTCAGGTGTGTGTCTACCTGTGACAGAGTTATAATGTGACTCAACAGAGTTAATAGCTTTTATGATAGGTATAGTATATGAAGTCACTACCCGGTCATCTTCAGATTTAAGGACCAAAGCAGAGCCTTTAGTCTAACCTTGCCTGCTAACTGTGTGAACGGATCAAATTCCTTCTGTGAGGTCCTATCATTGATATCTTTTCGGTTAAACAGTCGTTAAATGGCAGTATGTACAGGTATTCTTTATACTTTGTTGAAATAAAAACATTATATAATATTATTATAACATTTGTGGCACATAACAGTGCAGTCACAGCCCCTCCTGAACTATGGTATGTAGGAAAAACAACAGAGGACCAATGGAGGACACTGGCATAAATGAGGCAATGACTATATTAATAAGTTTACCAACATTCTTACAGGCTGCATTACGTGAAATGGCAAGCCGCTACAGTCCCTATGACACTCCACGTTGGCTGATTCACATCAGCTGCTGGTTTGGAGGGGACCAAACATGATGGAAACATGGTGAATAAAGGCCATTTCACTGTCACGGAAGTGTTTCTTCAGCAGCTTTTCCCCATCCCGGCTCGAAGACCTATTTCAATCATCCTCTTCGCTCTCCCATGATCCCCAGCGAGGCATGCCTCCCGCCCCTCGGGTGCCGCCGAAGCTTCCCTTTCATCCTGGGAAGACGTTTAATTCCGAGCGCGACGTGGAAATTAAAACCGGCGAGTGCCACACCCGAGCGGCCGTCTGTCAATCAATCGCGCTGCTCAGGCCGAGCGCTGACAACAGCGAGCCCATTTGATCTGTGCCTTTCAAAGAGAGCGAGCAGGAATAGCCTTCAGGAACCATTTGCCTCTTGCCACGGTACGAGCGTCATTCTGACAGAGCGCAATCATATGCCGGTTAATTCAATATCTGCCTTGTTAATCTTTTTTCTTTTGCAAGAGGAGGGGGTGCTTGTCCTGTCTTGTCTGATTAGACGTTTGAACACTTTATGGAGCAAAAGACCTTCCTCTGGGGCAAGGGGTGTTTGAAGCCAGGCTGCTTTTGTCGGTACCCCAAGCTGGGCACAGGGAGATGATGGGCAAGACAACGCCCCCCATCTAGAGCCCTTCTCTCAGACCAGGGGCCATCAGACCTTCGCCGCAGAGGAGTGCGAAAGTGGATGTGTTCGTTCTCCCACAGCGGTACGTCGGCATGGGACCCATGCTGAGGGCGTCCCTCCTCTCAGACAGACGAGGCGGGGCTCGGGGGTGAAGTTGTCACAGCAGCTGCTCCACTTCCATCCATCAAACAGCACCTGCCCTTTATTCTCACACACTGCAGTTTGATCTCTCGCTCAACATGTGAGGGGAACAGGGGTATCTGCTAAAAAAAAAATCTGCTCTAATAATACAATTATTAACAATGGCAGGCACCGGATTTTCATTTGGAGACCGTAAAGTGGAGGATATTTCGAAAAGCCGTTACCCCCTTTCAGCGGGGGGAAGTGACGACTTTGATCAGCACGCCGACGTCCGCAGACGTTTCCCTCCAAGATTCTGACCGCAGTCCTCCTGTGCTTGATTAGTTCAGCAGCCTGACCTCAGAGCACCTCATCCACAGAGCTGTCAACTTCACACCCTACAGAACCACCTGCACTCATCAACAGGCCACACAGTCCATTGTACAGAATTCATAACTTTTACGTGAACCTCAGTTATACAGGCTGCTCACAAGACCGGCCCCTCTGATTTACAGCGGCGCAGGCCCACAGTGCACAGCGATATACGGAAACGGATCATTTCAAAGATGCGTACAGGTGCGATAAGGTGTGTACCTGCATGCAAGTAGGCCAGGTCTGGGTTCTCGATGTCTGGGTGTCTCTCCTTCAGGTGGTTACGGAACTCCATGGGGGCGTTGCTGCCATAGTCACACTTGGGGCAGTTGTACATCTTGACGCCCTCGTGCTTCCCCGTGTGCAGTATGTGCTTCCGGATGTTCTCCGCGCAGTTTGACCTGTGTGCAGCAAAGAGGACGAATGTCTGCTTTAGAGGTCATAAGAACAAAAAGCCACCAAAGATGAGGGAAATTATTTTCTTTTACAATTGTACCATTTGACTGTACCAAAAGTCTGTAGGTTCTCTGTTTTGTCCCTGACACGCTGTGTCCCTCAGAGCTGCTGAATACCTCCCAGCATTCGAACCCGTCTCTTTGAGAGCCATTTCTCTCCTGATCTCCTGACAGTTACATAAATAAGTCCCAACACCATCTGGTGTGACTACGTGCACATAAACCTACTTATGAATCCCTCCTCATTTTCATCTAACTCTTCTTCACTCGAAAAGCGGCCAAAACTCACAAGGCCCAGTGGAGAGCCTTGAAGAATGTCTTGTATATTCTGAAAACATCCTTTCTTTACAAGTTAACAGCAGCTGCTTTTGAAGGTATTTGATAAGCATCACAGGAGCCTGTGGTGGCTGCTTCGATTGCAAACATTCCGTTTATATGAGTGATGACTGACACATTTGATAAAGGTTGCGCTCGCTTACAAAAACTAGACAATCTTTACACCTGTCTCCTCTATGCAATATTAGGTTTTTTTATTTGTATTTTCCGTTAAGAAAATGGTCAGTCAGTAATACAAAACATAACATTTACGATGCACTGCTACTATTTGTTATACATCAGTCAATCATCACTCGGGCAAACTGAACGTCCTTAATCAGAACGATCACAACACGTGTCAGTGGTGCTCAGCAATGACGGAAAACAATTATAGCTGCATTTATTTATTTTTTTTTAATTGCTGGTGAAAACCCAAACTGTCATTCACAGCATGCTGCTCTCGCATACACACTCACGCATACATATAAGAGCGTTTCGGGGGACATAGGGCCCTCCCGACACCCATATCCACGCTCCCATCCTCTGCGACACGGCTGAGCTCTTGTTCTGCCGTGATAAGCCAATCTCCTCGGGGATCTGAGCGATGTAGTTCCACACCGTGGGTGACAAGCAGAGGCCTTGAGTAACGGCCGCTCGCCATAATGATGTCGGCCGGGGTACCGTGCGGGCGGGGGGGTGGCGCTCTGATTAATGTGGGTCCCAGTCCAGACCCGGTCCCTATCAAAACCCGCCTGTGGACCGGCATCCACCTCGGCTCGCGGCAGCAGCACGAGTAAAATAAAAAGCGCACGGCGGGCGACGGATGGTCCCCCCTGACAGGCATCAGGTGAAGGCTTCCTGACAGAACAGTGCACAATTACTCTCCCTTATCAACTTCCTGCGCCACCCCCACCCCCCATGGCGCGTGTCAATGAAGGTGGAGAGTTTTACTTCCACAAACATGGCTTGGCCAGCACCCCCCCACCCCCCCCCCATCACGGACCAACAGGAGGCCGAGACGCTGGTCTAATAGGCAGCGTACCGAATTACACTCTTTGTTGAAATGCATGCAGGCACACAAATTATATGTCGATTAGTTGTTTTTAACTAGTAAATTCACAAAATGAAAAATAAATCAGTCTCTGTAATAGCTTTATACTTAACCTTCACATAACATGGCCGCATATAACAAAAAACATCACAGTGGTTCATAAAAATATAGTATGTACCCCTCATTTAATACAACAGACTTATGATTCAGTGCCTTTTTTCTTTTTTACTGGCTCGTTTTACTTCCACAACAAGTAGAAAAAGAGGTTATATAAGAACATCAGCTGCCATAGTTCTGCTCCTTTTTCAGCCAGTGGCACATTTTTAAAAGGAACAGTTCAGTTCCTTCAGGCTGCCCGTTGCACCGGCACAAAACAGCTCAATGTGGGAAACAATCACAAAAAGTGCAGGCAATAAAAATGATTAATAAAACAAAGGCAATTGTCCATACTGCATTACTGTATCCAGTAGTTTTTAGAACACAAGTCAATTGGTGGGCAGCTTTCCAGCTGTCTGCAGGCTGGTATAAGAGCAGCTCGACGAAAGTTTTGTTAAAACATTTAAGTGCAGACTTTTCTGTGCTCCTGTGTCTCTCCTCTCATGGGTGTGTTTGCAGTGCTGCGGTTTAGTTCACAAACATCTCGGACGGCTGCTGTAATAGTGGCCTCCAAGTTCAAAAGCAGTTTAAAATGAGTAAAAGGGAGCATTTAAAACTCAGATAAAGCAAATGCTGTGCTCCACACCAGCTCTAAAAATGGGCCTTTCAGCAGCAATGAGTTCAAATTCAAAACGAGGAAAAATGAGCACTGAGCACTTCAAGAACCTGAAGTTAATGACAATGTGAAAAAGTAAAATACTACTTATAAATGGCATTTTTCTGAGCCAAACTTATAAAATCAATTGAGGAACGTCTGCATTATTAAGGCTTTATTAATTATGGCTTCTGACTAAAAGTTAAGAATAAAACGGGTAAAAACCAATCTTTTGGACAACATTTTGAAGATCACATGTGTGGATAAAAGAAGCAAATGTCTCATAGCACCGGAGAAAGTGTGCATCCGTCGTCCCTCCTCCCCAGTCTTCCTTTAAGGAAGACAATTAAAATAATTTGAATTTGATATCAGGCAATGAATAAAATGGGACAAAAAGAAGTATCATTAAAAAAATATCAAATCAGTTTAACAAAAGCAGGTAAACATGGAAGAATTTCTTTAAAGATGCCAGTTTTCAATCACGTACAATGGTACAGTTTGCTTTAATTGAGGTGCTGTTGTTTTTCCCTCCTGTGGAAATACACGAGAGACACCCCCATCCTAACTACACAGCCCCCTCAACCATGTTGTTATACCGCTCGCCGCCCCATGAGACGAGCTGCTGCTGTCCCTTATAAACAGTGGGGGCGCCGTGGGACCCCTGCGATCTTTACGCCCTAATGGGCCTGGGACCACTAATTTAAGCAAGACTCCCCGAGCGAGAGCCGAGCATCTTCCAACACACAGCACAGTAAACACACAGCTGTCACTTCACTGGGACACCCCGGCCAATTAATGTGCTTGTATTTACATTTTTACGCATTTTAAAAAAACAACAATTTCCATGAAGTTCAGCGGGCGGTTCCTGTTTTCCACCTGTTTCTGTTTCGTAATATATTGATGCTGTGGAGCTGAATCTCATACGTATGATACCGACCGCCTCACGCGCATCTTTACTTTACAATCCCTGGTCCCTTGTAACATTTTATTGCATCGTTTTCTTTTCAGAATTATTTGGAGCGATAAGGTGTGTTTTTTTTTTTAAAAATCCTTTTTCCCGTCGTGCTGTGTCAGAGCTGCTGTGCACCCAAATCTGACACCACAATAATTATAACAGGCTGTCTTGCACATCTTCATTTACGCCGACCGGCCGCGAAACACACACTTTAAAAAGCTGCACTGCGGCTCTTGACCGTGTGGACAATTTTGTCCGCAGCATTATTAATGTACTATATTAAAAAATAAATTAAATTGGCTGCGAGGACTCCCGGAAGAGCGAGATCAGCCATACATCCTCTCGGATGTGCAAATGCCATAACTGTCACGTTTAAACAATGCAAAGTGCGATTTGGAGACAGCAGGTGGCGAAATCATTAAAAAGGCTGCACTTTTCCACCTCGATAATTAGCGCGGCGGAATTTCGCTTCCCACCCGGCTTGACTTCAGCCGCACAACCGGCACCACCGACTCGAGGCCGGCTCCTTTATTTCTAAACCTCTTCAACACTGCAGCAATGTACAAAAAACCATCGGTGCATCTAAAAAGCCTAATTGAGTCTTTAAAACTCTTTTTGCGCTTTTGAAACTCGGGGGGGTGTCGGCCACATTTGCATGCACGGCCTCCGGCTTGCGGCTGTCAGCTCCTCGCCACGTCCTCCGCAGCGCCCAACGTGGTCCCTGTGCTCCACGGCGCGCTACTGCTGCTGCTCGCCGTCTCACACATCAACCGCCGTCTTCACCGGCCACACCACATGTAAATGTACTGCTTTGCTTAACCTCTTTACTTCACTGCAAGTCTTTTATGACTAACTGCAAGGTTGGAATATTTAAAATATGCAAAGTGACAAAAGATAATGGAATGCAAATCAGCACATTTTACATCTTCAGCCCAGGCTCTTCACACCATGAATGTATCATAATTACATTGAGTTCATTAGAAGAAAGGATAAAGGTGTTCTTTTTAATACTGCCTAATTGATGTACTTTAATTTATTACAACATGGTCACATCTTGGTCATACTGTTACTTAATAGTTAATTCTGTTTTTACTGTTTCATCAAATCATTATTTTTTACTCATTTTTCTGACACTTTCCCAGAAGGCAACTTGCAATGTGAGGTTTGTACCCTAACCTACTTACACTGATTTACCTATTTGTACAGCAGGGTAATTCTTACTATATCAATGCAGGATAAATACCTTCGTCAAGGGATTTGAAACCAGTCCTTCTCAGTGCAGCTCGATATGTACATATTCACCACCATCACTACCACCTTCGGCCGTGGAGAAACATGCGTACTGCTGCTCAGATGACGAATGTCAGCAATACTCAAGCATCGGCGTCCATTGAAGTGCCGAGGGAAAGTGTCGTGTGGAATTACAGTGGCAAAGTGTGTCAGCGATGCCGCTGGTCACGTTACTGCCTGTTGACCACATCGCATCTCCACCTCTGTTCTAACAACCAACCAGATCACCTCCCCACCAACACCCGCACCCTCAGGCCTCCCCTAATGCTAACTGGCCTTTTACTGTGCCACTCCGCTTGCCAACCTGCGTAAATGTGACTGACGATCACAGTGAGAACGACAGTGGGGTGACAAAGACGAGGATGACAAGAATGTCTTCTAGAGCAGGAGTGTCCTTCTAATCAGTGGCATTTATTTATTTTTAATGTATTCATTCATTCAATGAGCTCATTAGAAGAAAGGGTGACGGTGTTCTTTATAGTAATGTCTCATTGCTAATTTTTCAAAACGTGGCCACATCTTAGTGAAAGTGATATTTAGCAGATAATTCTGTTATTCTCTTTTTTACTGCATCACTGTTATTTATTCATTTATGTACACTAAGTTAACTACAATGCCATCGTCCATTAACTACTGTATCCTGGCCAGGGTCACGGTGGTGCAGAGCCTATCCTGGAATCACTGGGCTATGAAATGACACCCTGGGTAGGATGCAAGTTCATTGCAGGGCAGTCACACACATTCAAACACTATGGGCAAGTGATCAGTTAAACTATGGAGTGATCAGTTGAACTGAAACACATGTCTTTCAGCTATGGGAGGAAACCAGAGCATTCCAAGGAAACCCACAGATACAGTAAGAACATGAACAAGCTGAACAGCTCAGGCACTGAGAGACAACAGTCAGTAGCCATGGTGCCCACACTACTTTCACTGATTTAACATTTATAAAACAGGGTAACTTTTACTGTATCAATTCAGGGTAAATCAAGAGTACTAGAGCAAGAGGGGAACGAACTCAATGTATACAGTCCCTAAGCATCCCGTAAGGCCTCTGCTGTCTGTATTTGTTATGCTCAGGAGTAAGTATTTCAATAATTTCTATAATTTTAGCTCTACTTCTAGCATTCTATTTGGATATTACAACCACTGGCACTGTGAGCAGCACTGAAACCTGCCATTAATACCAGCAGGACATGTTCGTTCTGGGACATTTCTCCTACACAAATTTATTTTAAAACATATTCAAGAAGAAAGGGACCTCACTCTCTGAAAATAAAAAACCAAGTGTGATGTCTGATGGCAAGTCAGAAGCTACCAGGCTCTCTTCAATCGACCTCATTTCTGAACTCATTTTCCTATGAACTCCCCACTTTTTGCAGCATATTGGAAGACCTGGTTGGAGATCAACCTCAATACTTCAGACCCAATTAATCAATCACATGTGGTGCTCAGGATTGCGGGTGAACATGCGGTGTGGGTTTTCACTACAATTATGGAGATGGGGTTTAGGCATGTGCAATATTCACTGCCCCCCCCCCCCCACTGCTTTCTTTCACATTCATCTTCCTCTTAGAGACATCTGAGAAACGGTGCTTTCTGGACATTTCTTACTTTACTGCTTCTTTAGCACGCAGTGAGTTATTGTAAGAAATATGTCAGAAAAAGAAGAAAAAACAGAAATTGGACCAGTGCAGAGATGAAATGACCACAGGTGAAGAAGTAAAAGGCCAAATAAGTTTCTCTGCAGCGGCAGATGACAGTGCAGCCAATTCATGCCCGCTGATGATTTATCCGACTTGCTAAAGGTCCTGTGATGCAATAAAAAAGGACAAGAACAAAATAATAAGATGTGATGTTGGTCAAAGTTTTTCAATTTCACCGCCAATTTCCTGGGTAATTACTGACACACTGATGGCCTTTTAATGGCACGGCCATGATGGCGCTGTTGATGGCAATGGTGGTGGTGATGATGATCATGATGATCATGATGGCGGAGTGATGACCACCCCCAGCACGGCCGGGGTGATGAGCCGTACCTGTATTCGCACCAGGGGCAGCGGTAGGGCTTCTCGCCCGTGTGCACACGCTTGTGGCGGGTCAGGTGCGACTGTGTGGTGGAGGCGAAGCTGCACAGTGTGCACCTGAACGGCTTCTCCCCTGGAGGGAGAGCAGAGCACATTAATAGATTAGACATGAAGACACCACACACGCCACACACATTACAACATGCAGAGTAAACATACATCCACATATAATGAATGGCTGATGATGTGGTGAGAAAAACACATATTTAAACCTTCCCATGTTGTAACAACTTAAAGATTTTCAAACATACAAATAATTTTACAGTTTATTTATTCCAAAAAAATGTTTTTTTTCCAGAAATGTCTTGTCTTAGCAGTA
Source organism: Arapaima gigas (assembly GCA_900497675.1). NCBI lineage: Eukaryota > Metazoa > Chordata > Actinopteri > Osteoglossiformes > Osteoglossidae > Arapaima > Arapaima gigas. Next base: position 363,573 of record UFQX01000397.1, on the reverse strand, counting down.
CAAACAAATATCAAAGTGGAGGGTCGACTAAACTCAACTCTCTTCCGCAGTGTTTACTGCTTGTGTCTGGTGCACGTGGGTGTCCATTTTATTTATTGATTGTATGTACACACAAGATTTTTACATAACCTAAGCCATAAATAAAGTGAGGGACGTCTATTAGCTCCCAGACACAGGCTGGCGCTGACAACCACAGTAGATAAAGAGCAGCCTTTTCTGTTCGCTCAACCTGACCACAGGTGGGTGTAAAGTGGAGCTGTGCCATAATAAATCAATCTCACTGTACATGAAAAATCATGTTCAACATGTTATGTCTCCGCATCCAGCACCTGTGGTAGTATCATAATGTTTAACTTGTGATACTTATTCTGTTTTGTCAGGCTTGCTGTTTTATGGCGCCGATTGTGGGTCTGTGTGCAGACACAGCAGTGGCGGCTCGCAAGCTCGTCTTAATCCACGTCAAAGTGATGGACAGTGAGACCGAGGCTCTTCTGGAACCATCTCTATTAGACCTGTTTTTAATCCTGTCTGTCATGTTTCTTCCATGACCTCTGCACTGTGCGGCACTGCGTAAAATCATCAGCACTTCCCGTGTAAGCGTGTGAGCGTCCATCTGAGTGTGTCAGACTTGTGTGTGTGTGTCAGAGTGTGTGCACTTATGAAAGTGTCTGTCAGCACTTGTGTATGTGAATAAGCGGATGACCGTGCATGTGTTTGTACTTTTCAGCATGTGAGTGTATGGATACGTGTGTGCATGTTGAGTGTTTATAAGCTGTTTAGAGTGCACATTTTTACAAAAATGACAGTGTGTAAGACATCGTCTAGAAGGTGCAGTGTGTGTGCAGACATGTGGGCAGGGCTGGCACAGGGGTCGCTCACCTGTGTGCTGGCGGCGGTGCTTGGTCAAGGCATGCCGAGTCCCACCTGCAAACCCGCAGAGGTCACACAGGAAAGACTTCTCTCCTGAGGGGGGGGGGGGGGGGGTAGGGGCAGTTGAGAAGCAGCATGCAGATCATTAAAACACATCCATCACAGCTTCCAGACTTAACTAATTCCTCCAATCAAATGTTTCCATGTAAATATGTCAAATGGGAATGAAATTACCGCTGCGGTTTATTGACTGTGATAAAATCTGAAAAGCACCACTGAACATAATTACATACTTGTCAGAGCCATAAAAATGAGCTTTATTATCAACGGGATGCATTTTGTACAACTTCATCTGGGTGACGTGCCGTCCAGATGGGGCTGCGTGAGCACTGGAGCTCTTTAACACACGTCCCCTGTACGGCCGCACCCGGCCCCTGCTGAAGCCGTCAGCTTCCTCCCGGGAAGGCGAGGGAGGGGTGGCGATGACGGCAGCACAGGGGACAGTAGTGAGGGTTTCGGGAAGGGGGGCTTCTATAGTAACTCTCTTACAGTGTGGGTGGGGTTTCCGCAATCCTGCAATGTCAAAGAGAGGGAGTGGGATGGGTTCCCAGGTAACCTCGTACAGCTGAAGTTGGAGGCTGAGGACCGATCGGGAGACATCATCTGATCACTGACCCCCCCCCCCCAAAGTTCCACTCATCCAAGTAATGCTACAGCAGGCTGAAGTGGTCCCAGTTGTGCTCTCACAGTTATAAGCACTAAAAGCCAGAACAGCTCCAGTCCACGTATGCAGTCGCTGCAACCAAACGTACGACCACACCCGTGCAGGCTGGCTGTCAACCACACGGGTCTGTGTCAAACACGCACCTGTCCCACCAATTCATATTACAATGAGGCAACAGGTAGTGGTTAGAACTCCCACCTTGACAGCAAAAGACTCGGGTTCAAAACCCGCCTCCTACTGAACCGCTCTTGATGAGGGTACTTAGCCTGAATTGTAACAGTAAAAATCACCTGCTCTATAAATGAGTAAATCTGTGTAAGCTGCTTGACACTGCAAGAAAAGTGCCAGGTAAATGAATTAATTAGGGGCAGTGAGTAGCGTTGCTGTCTCACGGCACCTGGGCTGAATCCAGCTCAGTCTGTTTAGAGGTTGCACGTTCTCACTGTGTCTGCGTGGGCTTCTTTATAGTCCAAAGACACGTGTTTCAAATTAGGCGGTCACTCTAAATAGTCCGCAGTGTGTGCGGCCACACGAACTGACATTCCATCCAGGGTTTCGTTTCGGCGCCCAGCACCCAGCGATTTCCGAGACGGACGTCAGAGCACCGTGACCCTGAGCAGGAGACAGTGTTTACCGATAATGGATGAATTTGTTAATTATGTTATGAGCCATCTTTTGCAGCGCTATACAAACAACTGGGGAAAAGGCAGGAGGGACAAGGGACACAGCCAAAGGGTTTAACCATGGAGCTGCATCCCACAAACATTCAAAACACACGCAACATTTTCTGCGGACGCCGTCAGTCGTCCAGAGGACGGGATCGCCAAGCGTTCAGGGCCGGTTAAGGGCAGAGTATTCCCAGTCAATAATTAATGTAATTGGGAAAATAATTGGGATTACACAGCTTTTTGTGCACTAAAACGGACGGTTCATCTGGACCCGGCGGTCTCCGAGCGGGCCTCATCATAGCCCCTCTAATTAATAGCAGCCCGTTAGCTGTCATTAATTAGCCCCGAGCAGCTCAGCAGGGGCCGCCTCGCGTTTTAATGGTGCCGTTGTTCTGGCCAAGACTCATTAGAAAAGGGCTTGCGTAGAGAAAAACAGCGGCCTTTCGTAACGGCGCCGCTGACCTCGGAGCAGATTCGGCTCCGGCTTCACCACCACCTTGACGCACCTGCTGAGGCAAGCAACACGACCGTCCGGCAGGAGCCTTTATCGTCATTCTGCTTTACACAGATGTACGAGAGAAGGAAATGTAGTTTCTCCCGGACTCCAAACGGACAGCGTGACAACACAGGATAACGCTGACAAACTGGAGAGATAAGTACATGAAAAAGTGAATGGGTAGAAATAGACAGTCATCCCTCGATTCGTGCGTTTTCACTAAAATGCCATCTGATTTTTGATACTATTACTCGTTTTACGGTTAGGGTTAACGTTGTACTGCTGCTGAGTGGTTATGTTATGGTTCTCTTACTCCAGTTAATAACATTCTGCACAACTTAAAAGTTGAAAAGTCATTCTGCATTCTTCCGCCGCTGACTCCCGAGTACATCTCTTTAAAACTGTCCACCTACTAGTGTTCCTCAAGGACATGACACCCGCAATAAACTTGGTTTTGCTTGTCACAAACACGAGTAGACATTTACTCACATCAGATAACCTCCTTAGATATTTGGGGAAGTTGTTTTGGGGGATTTTAGATGAGTTGGGAAGCATCATTACTTTTCCCGTAAAAAGTAATGGAAGTAGCTGTCTCAGTATATGTATATTTTTGATTTAAACGAGCTTTTTGGGCAGGATGAATGTATAACAAACAGGTAAATAATAAATAAGGTAAGAACAAAAGGATCAGTGTAAGCAGTAGTGATGGTACACTGAGAGGTGGTCAGTGGTGGTGGTGGTAGTGATGAGTCACAGTGCTTTCCAGAATTCAGCAACCTGACAGCCTGTGGGAAAAAGCTGGCCCATAAGTTGTGCTGGCATTTTCCACACAGCACCGAGGAAAGCAGGTAGTGGAGATTGTGAGAGGGGTCCTTGGTGATGATATGAGCTTTCCTAACACCTCTTGTGGTAGGTGGATTGGATGGCAGGTAGTGAGGTCCTGGTGATGAACTGAGCAGTCTTTACTACCCACTGCAGAGCTCCCCTGCTCAGAATATGTGCAGTTCCCACAAAAGACTGTGGCACAGGAGGTCAGGATACTCTCCCTGGTCCCTCGGTAGAACCGGGCGAGGATAGTAGAAGTCCAGCTCTTTTCAGTCTCCTGAGAAAGTGGAGATGCTGTTGTGCATCCTGGAAAACTCCTTGGTGTTGTCCATTCCTGGAAACTTGAAACTGTGCACCAGCTCCACTGTTGAACCACCAATACACAGAGGAGTGTGAGCAGCTTGAGCCCGTCTGAAGTTCACAGTTATCTCCATGGTCTTGTTGGCATGGAGAGACGTGGACGGCTACATGTTGTTGGCACTGAAAGATTGTTGTCCTTGCATCAGGCTACAAACCACTCTACTAACCCTCTGTAGGCCGACTCATTGTTGTCAATTTCCTGACAACTATATAAACTTATGATTTCCTAGGAACTCTATACTTAATTCGTGTCTGGTGTTCCTGAGTGTTGGTAACAAGATGTGGAACAGACGTGGAATCAGTCAGTAGTTTTCACTGAATAGTAGTTTGTGAAGATACAGATTTTGTTTTTAATTTTTTTTACTGTTATTGTACCTTATTAATATAAGCTATTTTTGTTTTTTACAGGTATATCTGAGTTTTCCACTCATAAATAAATTGTTGGAAACCTGTATTATTATTATTATTATTTATTAAAATTTAAACATGACTTGGGAGTTACCAATAAAACAAGGTACAGTTCCAGTGAGATTCCTGCTTCATACTTTGAAGAGCTGCTGTAGAGTGAAAAGAGCTGGTGTTTCGTAACGTCCATTATTATACTTTAAATTTTAATGTCTCAGAGTTTTTCTAGTTGTTACAGCTGTATATGAGACCTCATACAACATAACCTTTAAATTAATGGAAACATCTGTATTATTATACTTAGCGGTGAAAGTGGCTTTGGAGTCGCCGATGAAACAATTTAGGACCAGTTACTTCCAGTCACAACTATGCTGGCCAGGTGAGTTGCCAGTGTTCAGAGAGCAGAACTTTGGGGCTCAGGATCGCTTTAGCTTAAGAGGCTTGAAAGCACTGGAGGAGGAAAATCTTTTTGAATCGTCAAACACATTCCAACAGAACTCAAAAGACAAGGCGTAACAGCGCAAAAGTGACACAAACACAGCGAGGAAGGGGGACAAATGGAAAACAAACTATTTATCCGCAACACGATCGCAGTCGGGACCCCTTCCTTCCCATGCTGCCCCTGTCCGCCTGGCATTCCTGCAATTATCAATTCCGGCTCCTTGGCGGACAGTGCAGTGCAGCTGCCGCCGCTCCTTCCTGTCAGTAAACAGCTGCCCCGTCCGCCGTCCCTCATTACGCGGCACACTGCGGGACCCGGCCCCAGAAACACACAGCCATCGATCCGCGGCGACTCCCAGCAATTATTCCCCACAAGGAAACACTGACAATACATTACATCTGCACTGGCTTTTTGTGTGCCGCTCGATACGGACAGCCTCTCGGAGCAGAGGAGGGACGAGGGCCTGTCAGCGCCCCTGACAGGCAGACCGAAGTGCTCCGGGGGCCATGTGTCCGCCAATCGCACGCTGTAATTACAAAAAAGGCCTCATAATAGGAGGATAATTGGCAAGGCTGACATGGAGCGGCAGACCGCTGCGTTTCCTCATGCACATTAACGTGCCATCGCCTGGTTCCTCCTTTGCCACGTCCATCTGCCACAAACAAACCTTTCCTCCCCCTCCGCCCTGTGATACCAGCCAACTGTGTTTCCCTGCACTTTATTTTCCGCGGCGTTTTTTTCCCCTTCTTTCCTTATAAAACGCCCCGAAGAGACTGCATGCGACTATAATTGCCTCCCTCATTAGTTATGTTTTCGCGGGAGGAACGGAGGGCAATTAATTTCAACACTTAATTTTTGTCACTGAATCCGGCGCTGTATTGATGTGCTCGCCATTTTGGGGCTCGTTTTTCAAGGAAATTAATTGACAAAGTGTGAAGATTTATCAACATATCGCCGGATTAAGCGACAAATTGAAGCAATAAGGAAATCAATTGTGGCCGTGTCACCGGCACCCGGCCCTCGACGCGCAGACGGTTCGGGCACCCTGGGCAAGAGTGACATTTTGATTTATTTATTTATTTGGACTAGTCATAAATCAGGAGTTACACATGACCCTGGCTGCTCGACGGGAGCTTTTTCAACAGGATGCCATGAGGAGAATTTACTGAATAACCGGCAAATCAACCTACGATGATCCAGGAAAATGAAATGAAAACGTTAAAAACAAACGACGGATTGAACCCGTTAAAACAGGTTCATTAAGAAAAGCTGCAGAAACATGTTCTGTGTGCTTAAGAGGAAAGACTCGATGCAAGTTAGAGAGCAAATGAAGTAAAAGAAACAACTGCTATTGTTCTATCACTCGATTGAAGGCTAAAGGGGGGGGGGGGGTGTTTAGCAACTGTAAACAGTTGTGTTTTCCATGTTTCACCTGTGCAGTGGACAGTGATAGGAGACACATTAAAACATCAATTATGACATGTGTTCAAAGAGGGGCGAGTCCCCACAACAGAGTGGGCTAAGTGTGAGGGAAACACCTGCGGTGTGGTGCTGCTAAAGTCAAAAGGACAGCTGGCAAACCAAAGAAGGAAAAAGAAAACAAACACGGGGGGTTAGAAACATCAGCGGTTCACGTCACGCATAGCACTTCCATTAGCGTGACACGTCTGCGGAAATTGGCGCTGCCGGCTTACGGGACGCCTAATAGCAGCTAATCACGCCGCAGAGCCATGCTGGGTAGGAAGAGTGGCTGGGAGAGAGTACGGGACGTCTTCAAATCAACTCTCACTGAGGGAGAAGGGGCCTTGGGGGAGGCTTTTTCCTCTCCTGTCCTTCCGACAAGGAAGCGTCCAGTGATCTGTGCGCATTTTCAGCCATGTAGTGAGTATGACACACACCTGGTGGAGACAAGAATGTATACAAAGGTGCAAAGGGTACCATCTTGTCCTCTGTTGGGAAAAAGCAGGTAGTGCTTTGATTAGAGCCACTTTCCTGCACCTGAAGGATGCAGGTTCAGATCGCTACACCTTGATAAAGGTACTTACCCTGAACTGATACAGTTAAAATGACCCTGCTACACAAATGGGTAAATCATGGTAATTTGCTTTGGAGAAGAGAGTCAGGTAGAGAAACAAACATAAATGTAATTAAACTGAGCCACAGTCCAGGGTGTGATGGATGAGCGAGGAATTACTGGAACAACACACCCATCAGTAAGGTGGCACTCTGAAGTTCCATGGACAGGGACCTGTAGATGTCGTCCTGCTGTGACCATGCCAACCGAAAGCCGGTACGTGTCGGCCAGAGCAGGGGGAGGAGCCGGCGCTGGAGGCAGAGACTCACCTGTGTGCGTGCGGTAGTGGTCTTTCATGGCGGACAACGTGACGAAGGAATAGTGGCAAGACGGCCAGACGCACTTGTAGGGCTTCTCCCCTGTGTGCAGCTTGGTGTGGTTGTTCAGAGCCCAGCGCTCACTGAACGTGCGGTCGCAGAGCTCGCACTCAAACTTCCTACACACACACACACACACACACACACACACACACACACACACACACACAGGGAGAGAAAGAGAGACCATGAGCTACCCCTACAGCTCTGCAGGTGGGAGGCGCATATTGGAAGAGCAGTGCAGCTTAGGGGTTAAGCGGGGCGCTGTGGGGCTGCAGAGGGTGCCGCCTGCCACGTCTCTATAAGCACACATTGATTTTTCTGTCCAGACCCCACACCTCTGCTATTTGTTCTCTGCTTGCTAGGGGGGCCCCAGCAGCTGAGCAATCCTGTTACAGTCCAGTGTTCCAATTCCAGTGTTCCAGTGGCCCCTGAAGTGGGTAACTTTCACCTGTAAGAGGGGCTGGGGTAAGGGCTACATTTACCATGTTGCACCTAGGAGACAGCAAAGAAGCAAAGCTTGTCTCCAAGCTCCACCCTGACTGGCAGTGCGGCTTCAGATCATACACAATTCGGATTATTATTATTTATTAATTTATGTGACATTCATCTTAAAAAAGACCTACAATGTGTGATCAATTCAGGGTAAACACCATGGTCAAGAGCACAGCAGTGGAGACGGGGGTTCAAATCAGTGATGCTCACTTTAAAGGCAACAGCCCTAACCACTATGCCACCTGCTGCCTGCTGCTGTGAAAGACAAAAAGTCATTCCTTTCTCTGTGTTTTCACAGTTCCACTTTAAAAACAGAAACTTCACTTACAAATGAAAACAGAAATATTCTCACCTTTGACTATAAGGTTGCCCAAAATGCAAATTTCACTTAGAAGTTACAATTTGATTTTTGCACATTACATTTAGATTTTATTCAGTTTTGACAATTTACTTTCAGATTTTTTTGTACTATTGTAACTCCACAATAAATTTCAAGGCATTAAAAATGAACAATTCACAAAAAAACAAAGTATGTCAAGCCTATCTCTGACAGTATGTCTGAAAGAAATCCAAAAAATGCAGCCTGTCACACTGTAAAGACAGCAGCGCTGTGCGCTAAATTCACTCAAGCTTCCCTGACAATGACAACTAGAAGACTATGGATAAGGGTGGGTGTCAAGTGGTGCACTGGGGTGGCCTGACACCTCTGACCAGAAGGATTCAGGTTCACGGTCCAGGAATGGAACAGCTGGCACAGACCAAACAGCTGCTAGGTCAATTATTTGTGCAATTATTTGTAAAATAAATACATTCTAGTATTAAACATCTGCACGGACATGAATCTGAAGTCTGTACCTGAAACTTTGAAACTCGACCAGAACCTGACTTGAACGTTGCCGCTATATTTGAAACCTGACCCCAAAGTCAGCAACATTCACACGGAGACACGGTTTTACAGCACTTTGCTCAGCCACTGCATGTTTCAGTTTATAGAAAGGAAATGCTGTATGCTTAAAAAAAAAATGTATACTTCATAAATCATTAATACTTCTGAAAGTGCAGAACAGCTGTTAATGCACATTATATACACATCCAACCGGGTGAGTCAGAACAACCAAATTCCCACAGCGGTGGCCAAATATTGGTCACTGACCAATGCGATTCAAAAAAGTTTATTTTTTGCATTGTTTGTCCTGTGGCCCTGGTCCTCGAGTGGAAATGCAATCGGAAAAACAAAGCAAATCAAGAGAGGGCAAAGGAAAGTGCCGATTCAAAAAGAAAGTTTTGATTTGCATATACATTTGAATCTAAATGTATGTATTTATACATGGACTTTATCAATATTCTGATTATTTTCTGTATTGTTTTATTGTTTTCCATAAACTTTATTATGTGAGGTACTGTTTTCTCTATTTAGTTTTTCCTTTTCAATTTGATTTAACAATTAAAGGATTATTCTGAGGCTCCGCAAGTTGCCTCAGCACCTGGGCTGGTTGGGCGTGGGTTCGAATCCAGCTCAGTTTGTGTGGAGTTTGAATGTTCTTCCTGTGTCTGTGTGGTTTTCACCCAACAGTCCAAACACGTGCAATTCACGTTAACTGGTCACTCTAAATTGCCCGTAATGTGAGCGTGGTCACCCTGCAATGGACTGGCAGGTGCATAAACATCCAGCCAGGGGTTATTTTCATAGCCTAGCGCTCACTGCTACTGGGACAGGTTCTGGACCGTCGCGGCCCTACTCTAGATGAGTAGTTAAGACAATGGATGGAATGCTCAGAATATAAGCAAAATTAATATGCACTCAGGTTTGACTGGTTTTAACCACCTTCTGAGTCATAGCGTGAGCCAACTCACCAACACTCAAGTATGTATTACATATTTTTATGGAACTGATTATCTTACAAGCACTGACTATCATACTGTAATAGAGTGTTTCCATATGGGACAATTAACAGGAGCCTAACCACATGGTTCCTGTTTACCTGTAAAGAAGAGAGACCAGTTCTCTTGCTATCATAATTCAAAACAGCAGTACAACCTCTATATTGTACCTGGCCAGGGAGCATTTTATTGTTGTCACCACTAAATCATAATGCCTCCATAAGAAAACGGTCCCCGAGTCATTTGGCATTTTGACTAGATCTCCTTTTGTGAGTTTTCAGTTTAATTCCTCTGTTGTGAACAGTCACAGATGAGAGAAAGTGAACAAGTGCATAAGCATGCAAAATGAGTTACCAGTTTCCACAAAACTTACATTTAAAATACAAAATAATAATAATAATAATAATAATAATAATTAATTTTCATTTATCAAAAAATACACCTTATCCTAAACCGAGCCCGAAGTTATCCATGAAAAAAACAACCTGAATCTGGCCCAAAACTTGATAACTTGTTGGGTCCTGAAAGGCTCAGGGTAAGTAGAAGACCTGTGTACACGATCCTCCTACCCATTTTACCTGGCAATAAATACTGTAAATTCTATATAATCGCACAATAATACACGTGCACGCTTCAAAAATATGCCACACCGAAACAAAATATTTTTTAAAAATGCAATTTAGACCTCATGTAGATGTAGATTTATTATTTTCTATTATTTAGATATTATTTATTATGACTGACACAGTTTACAATAATAATTGGGAGCAATTGAGGTTGGACTTCAGTACCATAAGCAGCTAAGAAGTACAAGAAGTGGGCGGGTAACAAGCAGGGTTCTTTTGTCCCCCACAGGAGCAAGAGTTGAGCACAAAAAAGCACTTCTTAACTGAACTCGGTCAACCTTTGCAGGCAGCGGACGTTCGACCGTCTTTCCGCTCGATGGCGACACAAGCGCCATTTTCCGACCCGCACCCCCAACGGGTGGCTTTGCCGTAGCATTATACTGTGTTTTACCGCCAGCTAGTAGGCAGATCGACACTGAGTTCTCCTGTTCATAAACATCAGGCAAGGTCCTGTTGTTTCTCATGCGTCTCACGAACGACTCTTCAGCACCGGAGCCTCTGGAGCTCACGCCTCCGACGTCTTCGATTAATACGAGCACTTCTCAGGAATCAAAATGCCGGAACGAGGGCAGTTTAATGCGCTTTATGAGATCAGATAGCGTCCTTTGATCCTGCCGCCGTGCCTCAGATCTCTCCTGTCCGACACACTCGTGCATACATATGCAAACAGCGTCTTGAAAACAAGAAAGGCCTCGGACTGGGGGAAAAGAAAGAAAGAAAGCTGAGAAACATTTTCGCACTTCAAAGCTGCCATTTGTTAAATATAATTACTGCTGCATCTATTCCTGCTGTCGCTGTTATTATTATTGGGCCTCGACAGTAAATCGCATCAAGAAAATTAGCCGCTTTACGCACCGTCTTAATTACAAACGTGGATTTACATCTTTATTGTTTTCATTTTTGTCGTTGTCACGCTTTTTTTTACACGCCGCATTTCTTATCAAGGACCCAATGGGTGAGAAACACTCGTCTAAGTCAGAGTAAAACAGAGCAGAAGGTAAAGCCATGCTTCAAGGGACAGAATGCACAAAGCCAATTACACAGGTTCAGCACCCAACGGGTTCTGCTCCTGTACCCTTGAGACAAGGATTTAAGCAAATAGCGGTCTGGACCATCACGTGTTCCAAGCCCCGCTTTCTGGGAAGTGATACAGGGCCATTAGGACAACAAGGCACAAAAACAGCCTTTTCCTTCCAGCGGTGTCCCTCACCAGACTCTGAAGGTCACTTTATAATCCATATCCACATCTTAATGCATATTAATATTCTACCATCAGCATCCAGCTTTATGCAGAACATAGTTACACTGCTTACGAAAAATATATCATAAAGTAATATATTTAACCGCTGATGGCGGGGGGGGGGGGGCACATTTCTGGTTTGAAACTGAGACACGTGTTGTTCTTTTTTTAAATTATCTAACAAATCAAATTTTGTTTTTTTTGTTTCACATATAATCTTCTACAACCTAACATTCTACTAAATGCTTGAAACGTAAAAATGTGAATTTAAAATTGTCTTCAGGTATTCAAAAATTTGATATAATGTATTACTACTACAAAAAGCAATGACTTGTAATTTTAAACAGTTAAATCAAACATTTTTAATGAATTTTAATTATTAGAAAACTTTGTTTCTAAGTTTAAGCTTTGTTTAACTTGTTTAAATAAAAGTACAAAACAAATAACAAACCTGTAAAATAAAAAACACAGTAACAAATTTTAACTCAACACTTATCCCAAATTACTGTTTTGTGGAGGTGTGGGGTCTGAACCCCCCCCCCAGTATCAATGGTTTTAGGGTTACCAGCTAGATGTACTGATGCTCAGTGTTGCTGCTATACCCACTTCTATGCCCATATTGCTCAGATACACTCTTCAACATTTCTGTAAGTAATTCAACTATACTGTATACTGTTTATTCCTTGCATCCTCTATAACATTTAGAACACATTCACCATATAACTCAGATGTTCTGTACGTTGAAATTGTGTGAAGGAACATCCACCCTGTCGGACTCCTCATATGTGCAAAGCGTGATCTTATCTAAAGGAAAGGGTCACAAGATATGCTCGTCACATTTGCGTTTTCCAAGAAACCAAATGCTTCAAACTGTAAACACTGGCTTCTTGCTGTATCTCCAGCAAACTGATAAGACAGAAAAGCAGGGAGGGAAAAAAACACGCAAAAAAAATTGAAAAATCAATCATTGGCAACGCCGCTTTACACCCAGAGTGTTAATGAAGGGGTCTGTCTCCACCAGAGCTTCTCACTCCATTAAGGTGGGTATTTATGAGACCCCTGGCAGGTGAGCAGGTCCATCTGACCTGTGTCACAGTGTGTTAGATGCTGTACGTTTCTTCACTTCAGAGCAGCCTCTGCTGAAGGGCTGCGTAGAAACAAACGTGCTTTAAGTCCACCTCTCATTCGTGCCAAACTGAGCTAGACTACAACAATTGTTTTAGTGTGAAATGTTTTTGATCCGTGTGTGTGAGCCAGAGCGTTTGCACCTTCAAGGTGAGATGGAGCCTGGCAAGAGGCAGAAGCTACCAAGTACCTGGTCACGTCCAGTGAACTTCTGGCTGGGGAGTGGCCCCGATAGCAGACAACAAAATCTGAGAAACACACTTGTTCGGCCTTCCGTTTACCTTGTTTGTCAGCGTGCCCCCACCCTGCACCCACACCATGCACCGCAAGCCCGACAGAGTCCAGACCAAATTAAGCGAATGAAGATTAAATGATATTGAGGGCTCAGGCCAGACGGATATTAGTGGAGGCTAGCCATACTTCAGCCGTGTCACGAGGGCGGACCGAGCGAGACGCGAGGACCCTGTACTTGGTCGATCCAAACAGAATTAGGAAACGGCGGTGAAATATTAAGAAAAGGTTTAATTTTGGATTACTGCTTCCTGAAAACAAGGGAGACTTCATTAGTTCTTATTAATGCCGATCCCAACTAGACGTGATGACAGCGCGTTTTCTTGATAAAAATCGTACAGCAGGTCCACGTTCCCCAACAGCGATTGAAGAGCCTGTAGCCAAGACGTTCATCTGTAAAAAGTGAGCGGATATTGGGCTTGGAGGGAAAATGTTGAGTTTGCATCAGCAGCTGGAATCCCAACTGTATGTGCCCCTCCACGTTGTTAGAGTTGATGTAACTGCACACCATCACACACACCAACGTCACACACCTGTGTGCTGTGCGCGAAGGGTCCGTGTAGCTAGACCTTGACACAACTCCACTAAACAAACAGGCCGCATCATTATGCGGTGTCAGACAAACACACACACACACACTGCTGACACGTGGAGCCGACACCGATTTCTGTGACAGAACCTCCGCTCGCCGTCTGCCCGTTACCCACAATGCATTTCTGACCATAGGCTGCGTATATGCAGTGACAGTCATTATGGAAACTGGTCCAACGCCTGGGCCACATGCAGCAGCAGAGTGTCCATCAGCACCTATCATTTATACCATTATTTTAATACGTATTCAGTTTTTTATTTTGAGATACACCGGCTCCTGGCGGTGTCAAAAGTTAACCATTTTTGATCGTACCGGGTTGTTTTTAATTGTATTACTTATTCTCTTCCTAAAACTTCACTTAATCACTCATTTATTTTATAAAATGTTCAAAATATTCCCTGTGAAGCATTTCCACCGTGGCTACAGCGCCTGCCTCATGTTCCTGATTGTCGGTGGCCATTAACAAGATGCGGAACACTGCACGTTTACCGGATAAATCCGTCGACAAGTAAACTTTTATTTTCGGTCACGTTAAACTAATTTTTACGCACTTCAATTTAAGACACAAGATAAAAATAAAGCTTCACAAATTGTGTTTATCATATGTGTTCGAGACCTAATTTTTGCAAATAAATCATAGGATTTTTATCATGACTTAGTTTTAACAGTGAGTTTGGATGTACGAGGAAAACAAACTTCCAGTTTTGTGTATTTACATTTTTACTGAAAGACAGATCTGACTTAATCGGACAGGGAAGAAGACGAGAAGACTGATTATATGGAACGGTGTAACTTGGATTAGAATGCGGTAACATGGTGGAGCACCCGAGTAATGAGTATGTACAACTTTTCTAGGGGGGCAGTAGAACACAAAAGCATTTTTATGAGGACCTACAGTCCAGGGCTGTGCCGCTCCCTAAATCAGAGCGTACAACAAAGATGTCCAACATTGTTACTTACCCCTGAAAGGCAGAAGAAGAGACAAGTCAAAACCCTATTTATCTACCTGGGGGGGTGCCAAATATACAGATTTTTTGTAATGAACGTGCCGTAGTAAACTCCTTACATCTGATGAACAATCTGGACCTGTTACCTTAAAATCGTTCCCTTCTTATTTTACCCAGAAGCTGAGGAGTGAGGTGAGAGAGGCAGTGGGCTCCTGTGAGGCGGCCCCACGGTGCTTGCGCTATATTACACCCCATCCCTCAACACCTACATATCCTCTGCATCAGCATCTCTGCACTGTCAGCACGCAAACTACAATAATTAAAAGTTGCCTTAAAGAGGTCACCAGGTAAAGAGGTCTCCTTCACCGTGACTTTTTCTGTTGTTTTTACTGCTTTACTTGTTCATTAAAATTACCCAGTCCACCTACAATAAGCGGTGTGGCAGGTGAACTCTTCCCATCACCGCAGACCCCTTCCACCCTCTCCACCAGTTGTTTTCACTGCTGCCATAAGGGAGACTATCGCACCCCGAGGGCCAAAATCACCAGCCTCGAAAATAGCTTCCTAATGTTACGCTGCACCGGACGAGCGGTTTTGATAACAAATGGAAATACATACATCGGCCATTATAGGTCTGGCAAAAAATCTGACAGAAATAAAAGTCAGTCAAAGGTCACAGCTGAGAGGAAGTGGTCAGAAGGGCCACAGGCCAGACGCATTAGTGCTCACTTAGTCGGTGATCACCAACTCTCACCGGCTCTCTCCCTTGCCATCGAGGCAGTGCGCTGCGGTCCATCTCTGTCCCCCTCGCTCACACGTACGTCTCGGTGTATTTTAGGAGCAACAGCGCAGTACAATAAGGGTGTCTGTACCGCAGGTGCGCGTGCCCGATGGAGATGACACCTTCCCCTGAGCATTAACCACATATGCAAACGACTGCGCCTCATTACCGGCAAACCAAATTCCCTTTTGAAATTAAAAACTGGGTGATTTATGGTAAAGCGCACATAACCTCGAAAGGGAAGAAGGCATTCAGGTAGCACAGGGCAATTTTATGTAAGATTCTTCCTAAATATTCACCAGTAATATCATAAAAAGCCATCTTTTCATAACTCACCTAATTTCCTCATAGAAAAGTATGATTTTGAGAATTATTGGGATTTTTTTTTTCCTGGACATATTGCGGATGATGAATGCCCAGAAGCCGCAGAAGCAAACGGCGAATATGGAGAGTCCCGGGTGCGAGCGTAGAGAAAGTGTGTCTGTGTGGATTCAGATTAAATACGGAGGGGGAATTACTGCGCCAGTAACTGCGATGCACACTTAATAACAGGTAAAGTCTATACATCAAAGCTGAGCACACTGTAAATCACTGCGCTGTAAAGAGAGTGCCGCGCCGCTGCAAGCACACCCATATTTACTCTGCTTCGCATCATTTTAAAATAATGAGTTTTATTTGTTATCTGATTAGCCGGGGCCCTGCTCCGAATTAGGGGCCCACATCACTTAGCCCACGGTTGTTTAGCAAATTGGGTTGGTGGCACAATAGCAGGCCGCCGGGGTGGGGTGGGGGGCGAGTCCGCCAGACTGTGGGGTGGTGGTCCGGGCGGTTGCACAGACCGGAGGGGTCTCTCATCACTCCGAGTATAATTCAATGATCACCTTAGATCACACGCGGGCCATAAATCAGGGCTCTGACACAAGATGAAAAATTGTATTAATAATATGGAAGCTATTACACAGTCCAAAATGCTCCCCTGATAAATGGCATTGTTCAGGCCTGACAATGATTGCATTTAAACATTATTTCTGTTTGCTGGAGTCTGTGCCGCAACTCCCCTGCAAGGATCCTCAACAGAGCAGCTCGACGGTGGGCCTGGCGGAAACCCGTGTGGCCTCTGGGGATGAGGAGGGGACAAAGGCCAGGACGTGGTTATAGGTCCGACTGTCCAACCTGCCAGTCTAAGGAAACTCCTTCAATTTGGTGTCTGAATGAAGCGGCAATGAAAATGGTGGAGGGTTCATGCCCACTGTGGAAATAGGAGGAAATCTTGTAGGTCTTGGGAACGTATATATTATTATTATTATTATTATCACACTTTCCTCTCATTTATTCCATAAATCACAGACACAGAGACAGCCGGATTGAGCCACTCCCACATCGCCGGGCTGTTTAGTGTGTTTTGCTACCAATGAGAACAGGAGGCAAAAACACAAGTTTCAGTCAGCAACAGACAGATGCTTTAGAAAACAAGTAAGAGCATGCAATTAAATATTTTTTTAAAAACTGAAAATGATGGTATCTTCAAAAGTTCATACATTCATCAAACATGCATAATACAAAGAGCTTTAAAAAAATTGTGCTGTCTTATGAAAATTGATCAGTTCACGATACAAAAATATTTCTATCCTAACCGACTGTTTATTCATTTATGTGACGCTTTTCTACGAGGTGAATTACAGTGTGAGGTTTGTACACTAAGCTGCTTACAGCAATTTAATCATTTAACCAGCAAGGAAATTTTTACCGTATCAGTTCAGTTTAAGTAACTCAAGGGCACTACAGCAGGAGGTGGTATTCGAACCCTACTAATGCTATTAGTACGACCCACACCCCCCACACACATTGGTCTGTGGGGGGTGGGGGTCGTACTAATAGTAATAATGACGTTTTGTTGTAAACACAAACATTCAGATAAGAAATATTTGGGCGACCTGGTGCTGGACAGGGCGGAGTGGGATAAGAGAGACACTATTAATCTGATAGCTCGACGTTCCCTGCACAAAGGAGTGCCCAGAAGGCGGCCGTCATGTGATAGGTGTGTGTTGTCCTGACTGCCTCCAGGGAAATTCATTGAGACAAGAGGGAAGTTTCTGCCTCTACAATTCAAGGTGATGATGGGAAGGGCAGTCCAGCACCACTCTCTCAGAGACTGATGCCAGTGTTTTCCCAAAATGTCGATAGAAATAGCAGACGTGGGTGCATTCTGAGTCTAAACATTTCAGTCACTTTCAAATATTTGCCTAGTCTGTCGTGTCCACGAGACCTTGAAAACAAACATAAACATGATTAATAGGCCCATATATCACGGGATTTAACAAGCGCTATTTTTTATTAGCAACTCCAGCATTTCCCTGCATTTAAACCATCTGGCTTTACAGGCAGTTCAGATAAGTACAGTAAAAAAAGGAGAGAAGAATGTGAAACAATGTATTGTCTGGGCATAAAACACCTCTGCGAGATAATTAGAAAGTTAATATTTCTGATTTACTTGTTCTTACAAACCTCTGGGGGAAAAAGTCCAGAGCAGCTTTAGCACACAGATTCAGCACACGGTCTCTTTTGTTTCTTTCTTTCTATCCATCCCGAGTGTTTACAGTGACACGCGGCACACGTGACTCAGTGTCACACTGGAGGACTGTGTACGGTGATGCCGTTCCGTCCCACACCCCCTTTACTGCCCACATCCACTATCCACTGGTGCCAAGGGCCCATTCATCTACATTGGCCAGCTGACAAAGTAAAATAAATCAAGAATTTCCCAAATATAACAATATTTGTATTGGGAGGCGGGGTGTAATTGATGACTGCGCCGGCACTAATTAAAACTGCTCCGACTTTCATTAATCTTACTGGCGGGGTGCAACCGTGTCTCATTTGCCATGACACAAGGAGGAAAACGGTCCCTGTCCTACTGCGACTCCACCCTCTGCCCCTCTCGCCCCTGTCCTACTACAGCCGCACCCCTGATCCCTCTCTCACCTGTCCAACTGCAGCTCCGTTCTCGGTCCCTGTCTCTCACCTGTCCTTTTGCAGCCCTGTCCGTTGACACCCACTTCCCGGACCCGCTCTACCTAAAACCCTATCTATCCTCTCCCCTCCCCCACCCACAACCAACAATGCTGTTCTGAGCCATGGCAACAAGCCACCCCATAAAAGCTTAATGTGGGTAATTTTCAAGTAATCAAACCTTTATGGACCACAATCGCTTTTAAACTAACAAATTTTAATTATCGCTTAATTTT
This sequence comes from Arapaima gigas, assembly GCA_900497675.1. NCBI lineage: Eukaryota > Metazoa > Chordata > Actinopteri > Osteoglossiformes > Osteoglossidae > Arapaima > Arapaima gigas. The sequence continues at coordinate 345,169 of UFQX01000397.1, read as the reverse complement.
AACTGAGATATTAACACAATACCTCACTTGGAATGCTGCTCTAACATGAAATATTAAAGGAAACAAATACAAATAATTACGCCCCTTAGCGAGCATTCCAACAAAGATGCAACATGGAAAGGACTTTACCCCTTTGCGGATTGTGATGCTGTAAAGCATCTCAATCTCCCCCACCGCTTTAACACATTATAATATTTATGTTCACAAATACTCTTACATTAGAGTGCATATTTCACACTGAGATCATATTGCAAGAGATTAGACCAACATGTTGCCTTGAAAGACTAAATAACCAGCTGCTGCTGATTAAAGAAAAACACCAACATCCCAGCTGGCTTTGGAGAAATATTATGAAAAATCGTGACGAAAATGATGACCCTTTACCTGGGTCTAACACCTCCATCCTGCCAAGTATCGAACTCACAACTGGCAGCCTGTCTGTCTGATGTGGGAGGAAACAGGAGAACGTTTCAAGCGGGACCGTCATCTTGCAAGAGAAGAACACAGGTTCAAATTCCGGTTCCTTCTCTAGTACCCTGGATCAAGGTACTCACCCTGAATTGACACAGTAAAAATTACTCTGCTGTGTGATCAGTGTGGCTCCGTGTACAAACCTCACACTGTAAGCAGCTTTGGAGGAAAAGTGTCAGATAAATGAGTAAATAATCGTGGAGAACATGGAGACTCCATTACTGTAACAATTTTTAGCACGGCACACGAGTGGTTCGCGTCTGGAAAACAGTGAACATCCGTCCGAAGCCAGATGGACACATTTGTTCAAACGGTGTATTACTCCAGTGTGCAAATGGAACTAATAGAGGGTCTTTTTAGCATCATTTAAGAAAATAAGGCGTGAAAGAAGTCAGTTGTTATTATTTGGTCGTTTGGAGCCCTTTTGAAATTGCTTCAAATTACGTCCTATTAAGACAGGGTCAAGGCTGTCCATCAGGCAGGCAAACGGTTTGACCCGCAGTTAACGTGCGCTCGGCCGCGTCCCACAACGCACAACTGCAACACGGACGGTCGCACAACTGGAAGCCAGATGCATCGCTCCAGTGGAGGCTCGGTGTCCCGTTTCTCCCCTGTTTTCGGAAGGACTTCATTGGCTTGGTTTTGTCACGTGACGGCGGTTCATTGGCTGCAGCTGACAACTGCACTTTAGGGAAATTTTGGCCAAAAAACCTGTCAGACACAGCTGTTATTGTAGCGATGGGTAAACCAGTCCTGTCTGTTCAAATTAGGGTAACATACAGCAGAGTCACCTGGAAAATGATCGACGTTACACAAGTCCGCTTCCTCCATACCAGTCAGTCTCAACTTTCCTTTTCTTCTCTATTTTTCTGACTAAGGCACCAGTGATGGTCTAAAAATACCGGGTGAATAAGAGAGGGAGGCTCTGTGATGGAACGTCCTCCTGACACGGGCCGCGGCGCAATCCATCTCACCTCTTCCTGTCAGCCGCCACGCGCTGGTGATCAGTCCCCTCCTAGCCATCCTCAGTCGCCATGGCGATTCTCCATGTTTTTAAATCGGCGTGGTTATCAATCACCGGAGAGGGCTTTCTCATTTGCGAAATTGTTCCACCTATTAAGGCCTGGAGAACGACTTTCTGCTGCTAAACCAGGCGGCGTTGGAAACATGATGGTTAATTAATGACAAGATAAATTCTGTTTGTGGCACTGCTGGGAACGTACAACACCGTGTTGTACGGTGCAATTCGAACCCCTCAACTGACTTGCATTTGGAGAAAATCTTGCAGAAGTATCGGGAAAACAGCAAACAAGTACTTCAAACCTACAGTGCCCTTCCTCTTGGGCATTCACTTCTCACTTGCTACCTATGCATTTATTAAAAATGATTTTATTACATAACGTGTTATAGCGAGGAATAAACACAGAGTGTGACATGGATCTCGCTGCTGCTGGCCTGTAAAACTGTCCACCTCGCCGCACTGGCATTGTGGTGCGATTTGGACAGCGCGTTGGGTTTTGTGGTCTGACGAGACTGTTGCGTGCTCGGACCAGGTTGGCTTTGGCTGTGACACCCTGTGAGGTGAAGGCGATCTGGTTACACCCGCTGAAGGTAAGTTCCTGTACTGTACTGCAGGAACAGCAATGACTTAATGCCTGATGACACATAGCAAACACACAGCTCACTGCTGGTGAGCAGGAGAGGACACTCAAACGATGAAGACAGCGTAATGTGCCCCCCCACCCTATGCAGACCTGTCTTATTGCAGAGAGAGTTGGGGGGGGGGTGAGCGGTTTCCCGGTGTGGCCCATCGCTCCCACATTCCCATTAGCAGCACACGGTGCTGTGATGACAACAGCAGCAGGATGATGGATTTAGCCCGTCCATATTCCATCTGATCAGTCTATTAAAGAGGCCGTTGGCTCCCCTGTGCGCACTGCCATGTCCACGTAGCCCTGCAGTCGGCGTATGTGGTGCTGGGAACGCGAACACACACACACACGCATCTGAGCTGAACCCAGCCTGACTGCGTCATATGGCAGCACTTAATGACACAGTACAACGTTGGGAAGCTGTAATCGTCTAAACTGAGTCATAATTGTCCCTTGAAAGGCTTTAATTATGTACCAGAACTAATCTTTACTTTTGATTTTTAACTAATATTAATTAACCGTTTACAGAAGGGTTTAAGTGAATAATATATGTAGATTCACACCGAACATATGGTGCAGTTGCTTTATTAATTTCTAAAGTCTCCTGACATATTAATTAAAGGGTATTTTTGAGAAAATCGGTTTTTCCAAGTTAAGAAAAATGAAGAACAGTTGGGTATCGTGAAGCGGCCGTTAACTCACTATTTGCTGCGAACGTGTCGTTTGGGAACTCCGAGCCACTTTGCTGTGCCGCAATACTGCGGTACCGCGCAGGGGGGCCGACGGACAGATGCGGCGCACAGACTGCCACCACTTTACTTGGATTCACGTCGACCTGGAGGTCCATGCGAGGCCGTGAGAGAGCCCACCATGATCCAGCCATTACAGCTCACGTCAAAGAAAAAGGAGGAGCCGTGTGATCTCGCTACGGCTGGTGGAGGAGAACTCATAGTTCCAGCCTTAAACTGATCGGTGGGTCTCTTCAGCATTTCCCACCCAAAGTCCAAATAAAACCTTTACAACTCCTACCCTTACCCACACTGACGAAAAACAACACGTACAGCTAGATGAAGTATGTACATTTATACATGTGAACACATGAATAAACATCACTTTGTGTTCCTATAGTTCCACAGTGCGGTGTTCTCCATCTAAGTCCTTTCCTGTTGAGCTCCTGTAGCGGAACCCACAGCTTCACTGCAACTGTAGCCCTTGAGGTGCAAAGCAAAACATGATAGTCATTTACACTCCTGGTGAGTGTTCTGTTTGTGGGCGGGGCACAGTCAATATGTCCCAAGAGCGACAGGTGATGAGTTTGATCTGGCCACTCCTGACAGATATAAATACATTTAGTAGTCACAAGCAATACACACATCCGTGTGCAGGCATGACACACACGTGCCATGGCAGAGGCTGCCGAGGCCCACTTGATATTTCAGACAGGAAAAAGAACTAATTACATTGATCTCGTCACATTTTCTCCAAAACTTTGACTTTAACATTCACATCCTCGAGACGGCCTTCCGTTTGCTTTCTGATGCAACTCGAGTTCAACAGCACGACAACTTCCCCGAGATGAAAACCTGGGGAGCTTTTCTGTCTCCATTCACAACGCTACTTTCTCACGCAACATCTCGACCACCTGCTGGCTTCTCGACCCTCAGTATTCGACCCAAGTGAGATTAAACCCACCTGGACATGTCTCACAGGCTGGACCTCAGAAGTGAGCTGTTTGGGAAAGTCCTTAGTGCAGGACCTCGCAGCACACACACACAAACACACACACAGCATTTTTAGTTTCAGCCCAGCAGAGAAGAGCCTCCTTCACAAATCTGACGCATGTTTCAAAAAGTTTCTTAGGTTGTGCTCTTTGCAGTGTTTGATTCGTCTTTGTTCCTTCCTGTCCTTTCCCATCACCGCCGCTCCAATGAGGCTGACACGCTCTTTTGGCTCATCACAGCTGTAAGCACGATTACATGAATTTACTTTTAATAAATTACCGTCCCTGCATGCATCAGTCAAACCGCGGAGCTCAGCTGCTCATAAACAATCTGTGTTATGAACTCAGCTGTCTGTGCTGATTTGGGTCCCTCCTAACAGGCCCGGGACGAGCCGGGACCATCACTCCGTCACGACGTACAGCTGTACTGCTGACAGAACAACATCAGACTGAATCATTTGCATAATTTTATAAAACAAACTAATGCTTCCTTGACTAAGCCCTCCTTACATCGACAGCAGCATTCAGTTGGTGGGGTTCCTGTCTGAGATGAGGCTGTAACCTCGGTTACATACATACCAGGATAGTCCAAAGGTTCGTCGGCACACTGTGTCGCTGAGGCCCCGCCCCACGACCTCTTACCTTTCTTTGGGACGTCCCATGCCGTGCTTCCCTAGCAGGTGCGTGCTCAAGTGCTTCTTCATCACGAAGGCCCACCTGCACAGGAGACAAGAGAACAAGAGAGCACTGAGAACAGCACATAAATGAGGATGTCCTGACCCGGCGCCCCCTCGCAATTGGGCCGTGCCAGACAAGATCGATGACAAAGGGCAGGAAATGGGCAGGGATCACAGCAAAAAGGTAACAGTTAGTGAGAAGCAGGTGAAGGGCAAACGAAGGCCAGGTGAGAACTGCCCGTAGTGCTCAGAGCAGAAAGCTCCCACCGTACCCCCAGCCTGGGGAATAGGCGGAGGGGCATCGTGGCGGAGTGCGGGTAACAGCAATACGAGTCCAGAGCACACGCGCGTTAGCCCCGCCCCTTCCACCTCACTGTCCTGAAAGGATTGCAAAAACAGTCAAAGTGGCATTGCCCCCCACTGAGGTAAATCTATCCACAGTGAAAGACGCCTTTAATTACACTGTTATATGGAGGAGATCAGCGAGGTCAAGAAAGGGATTCTGGGTATCCACAGCCTTTACAGTATTAACATGTAAACAGAAAACCTAGCGACAACAGTGGAACATCAGACACTACCTAAACCTCTAAGTGTTCCTTCTTTAAACTGCAGCGCAAATGAGGCTTGCAAACATTGCTGTTAATTATGTATTACAGCTGTCCTTCATAAACTTAATTATTAAGTGCTTAAAGGCAAGACACCTCATTTGCATATGTGCATGAAAGACAAGGCATAAGCAACCAAATTATTAAAAAAAAACAAAGAAAAAGATTTTGACTAGCAGCCTTTGATATGGGGGCTGCGAGTAAGACCGGCGCCCCGGTGTAGGAGGGACGGCTCGGTGGTCACCCCAGTCCTCCGGTGGGCAGCGTTAAGGTCACCTGGGCGTTTGAACACACTGCTTCTTGGCAGAGCTCCTCGCAGGGCCACAAGCGTAGTACAGTTACCACAGTACATCTCTCCCTTGAGCTGCCTTCGGGTTGGGGGTGGGGCAGGGGACAGACTACGACGACATAATTTGGTCTTTTTTCTCCCCTAATGATTGTGTCTTGATTATTATTATGAAAGGATATTATACGATGCCATTCATTCTATCAATTTTTCAATAAATTTAACTAATAAGACTTTCTCAGCCGGGGGGGAGGCTGATAATACCATCATAGATAAAAAGAATGGCTCAGATTTCCTGTTTCCCCCCTCTAACTAATCGACATGCTTCACATCTTCAGAAATATGAACAAAATAATGATGTAGCAGCGCCTTAATGATAAGCCAAGGGACATGTCTGCGCTCTATTATTTAGACACACAGCAACATGATGACATATCTCTAATATGCACATTTATATCTCACATGAACATATTCATATGCATTCACTTTATTCTGTAAAAACTGTTAAAAGACATGAAAGTGCAGTGTTTGAACGCAGCGCAAAAAACAATTCTGTGACACAGAAATATGTAAAGTTTGATAGTGAATAATTATAGCAAATAATTATTAGCCTGTAATTGTTTTTTTAGTCCCTCAATCCTGATATATCTGATATAAATGACATCAGAACTTCCCTCTGAGGTCACGAGTGGAATAGTGATGCATTCTAGAAAAAATGCATCAACAAATTATTGTTAAGACCCAGCAGCAGCTATAAACAGCCTCCCTTTTCCAATCATTTTCTTTTGTCTCAAAAACATGCATTTTCCATTCAGTTCTGTGCGATGCAACAACAGCCGTCAAATACGTTTTTATCCCCAACCGTCTCACAGAGTCGTACAGCTGGTATTTACTGTAACCAAAGCACCATGCTCAACAGTACCACAGTTTTACCCCCATGCCTGATGCAGGACAAGAGCCCATTTTCTTCTAAAATGTTGTTCCGCTTTTGTGCCACTTTTAGCAGCTCCTCTTTGGGCAAACAGGAGCTCCCAGAGGGGGTAAAGGTTTCCACACAGCTACTTTGTGACGATAACGGATGAGCATTTCCTGAGCCCCCAGCACCCCACGATAATGACCACGTCCACCTGCTGTTTTATTGCCATAGCAGCAGCCGGGGGTCTGAGCCAGGGCCACATTTGCCATAGGCTTCAGATCTCCACGCCTCATTACAGTTGGGGCTGCTAGGACCTCACCTGCAGGAGGCAGAAGTTTCGCTGTTGCAGTTACGGGGTGTACAAGGATGTACGTCACTGGGGGGTTAGACTGACAGCTCCAAGGAAGAATTAAGGGAAGTTCTGAAGGAACAGCTAGACGAAGGACTCGATGGAAGACTCAGTGGAGGGCATGATGGAGAATCCTATGAAGGAATCAGTGGAAGAAGGACTTGATGGAGAATACAGGAGAAAACTCAATGAAGGATGGAGGACTCGGTGGAAGACCTAATGGAGAACCCAGTAGAGGACTCAATGAGGGATGGATTACTTGATAGAGGATATGATGAGGTCTTGATAGAAGACTCAGTGGAGGACTCAATGGAAGAGTTGGTAGAAGACTCAATAGAGGACTCGATGGATTGCACTATGGAGGTCTCATTAGCGGGCTTACTGGGGGATGGAGGACTTGATGGATGAGTTGGCGGAGGGCATGGTGGATAACTGTATGAAAGATTTGATGGAGGGCTTCGAGGAAGCCCTGAACAAGGGAACTGACAGAAGGCTCCACAGATGACTCAATGGAGCTCAGCTGAGAGCATGAAGGAGGGTTTAAAGCTTACATTCTCTCTTCTTATAATGGACTTTTTCTAATAAATGTTTTCTGATTTCACCAAGGATCAAATGCAGTTTTGGGTGGAGGCTTCAGAGATGCACTGCTGCATAAAAAGCAGAACTGACAGCGTTAGCATCAGTGTCAGTGGAAAGCAGGATAACTGCTGGTTCACTGTCCACCCATTCCCAGCAAGCAGTCTGCCCCCAAACCAGCGGACATTTGACAGAGGCTCATGGTTCAATGGGTTAAATTAATAACAGGGTCTAAAAGCAGGGGCCAGCTTGCTGCGGAAAGGGAGCTCGGAACTAGGAGATGCCAACTGTGGTCAGACTGGTTTACGAGACGCAGGGGACCTTGGCGGCATGTCGATAGAGCCTGGAAACGGCACAAGGCAAGAGACTGTGAAACAGGACTGATTTGAGGTGCTCTGACAGAGCAGAGTATGACTTACACAGGGCTAAAAATGGCCTCTTTGTCGATCACTGTCACTGGCTTTACGAGAGCAGACGGTCCTGGCGATGCTAAGCAGACACGTCTGTGCGTGCAAAACCTTTTTTTACCGTTAGACTTTGCTGCAACTTCACCCTGCTCTTGAATCAGTCACTTACGAGCCCTTACTGGAGGCGACAGGGTGATGGAGCTCGGGGTCTTATTGGTGCCGACAGCCCGGTGATGATCCAGGAAGCAACACGGGCTGCTACTTTAAAAGTGGATTTTAAAACACTTCAAAATACATTAACATTTAAAATGAGTTCTGTTATTTATTCATTTCTCTAAAGCCAATTACTTAGTTGCGTTTGTACACAAAGCAATTTACACTAATTTACTCATTCATACAGCAGGGTAATTTTTAATGTGTCAGTTCAGGGTAAGTACCTCGATCAAGGGTACTGAAGCAGGGGTGGCATTTGAATGCAGGTCCTTCAAGTACAAGGCAGCAGCCCTGACCACTACATCACAGGCAATAAATAAATTCAATACAAAAAAGAACGCTGCTAATACGAGGAAACTAACCCTCATTTCCTATAAATGGCTGTGAGTGTTCCATCTAACAGGAATTACACTTTACAGCTCAAATCCCCCTGACTGCAGCCAATAAGCAACAATGGTTTGTTCACCAGAAATAAACACAGGTACACAGACAAACAGATGAAGGGACAGATAAAGAACATGGACAAAAGATCTCAGATTTTACTGCGGCATTAAAGCAAAAGTGAAGCAATGGTGACAAACATATATTTAAATTCTGTTACACTCGACAAGTTCACGGAGTGAGAAAATATATTTCTGGAGGATCTCATTTGGTATGAAATGAAAACCTACTACCTTTGTATCACACAAACAAACACTGAGTGGTCTTCAGACACAGATGCTCTTTCTTAAAAGCCCGTGTTGCACAAGAGATAAAAGAATAATGTTAAAGGAATCACTCTGCTATTTTCAGACAAGATTCACACCTCTTTAATGAAAATCTCAAATGCAACCAAACAAGCGCTTTCTAACAATCGTCTCGAAAAGTGAAAAACACATCCGGTTTGAAATTGCTCCACTTCACATTGGGCCATTTTTGCACGCTGCCTTCTCTTCCCGGCTCTTGCACAATTAATAAACCACAATTATATTGCTCTTTGTGTTAATAAATAATCCTGCGACTGGACCTCAGGTGACGTGTTACTGGAATAGCTGGACAGGTCAGTGTATAACATTAATATACTCTCAAGAATTAAACAATTTATTGGTCAAGCGAATACATTGTAAATGCATCATATTTTTATACATAAACTGATATATTTTTATATATAATTTGATAAAAATTGTAATGTGTATTGTAAATGAAACACTTGCATAAATCCTTTAAAAAGATCATTAAAAATATTTTATTATAAGTGGAGATTTGGCAAGGAGGTGTCACAAAGTGTGCTGTCTTCTAACAAGCAATATCTGTTTCGTTGCCTTATTTTGTCATATTGTTGTTTAAATGAAAACATTTGCTATCGTGCCAAAATGTCACATCTCACTGTCCAGATGGAACAAGAACAGCAATGACTCCATGAACGTCCCTGGTAAAGAAGCTGTAGGCCACTGCTGAGCCCCAAAACCCTGCCCAGCTGCCCATCCCCAATTAAGGCCCCGCCCTTCAACACACACTGGCACCAGCTGACCAGCAAGAGGCGCAACAGAAAGGGCGCTCTGTGGTCCGCCCCCCGCGGGAGCCAACGGGCGCAGCCGCAGATGGCGCTGTGCCGTCCGCTTTCGGAGGTCGTTAGAAAAGTCGTCTCGTCCCTCGGCAGCGATTTTAAGGATATGAAGAATATATGTTCCCTGCCCCCAGCAACCGCCCCCCCGTGGCTGAGCGCTAAATCATTAAACAGCAGCCCCGCTCATTATCCCGCTTAAACAAAACTTCTCCAAAACGAAATAAATCAGGAAGCGAAGCACTAACAGCCGTGAAAGTGTAAATTAGAGAGTCCACGCCGTGACAGGCCCACCATTTAAAACAGCTGCCTGTGATATTCCCCTATTTATTATATAACAAGTGTCTCCTCAGTCATTACGTTCTATATCCTTTAAATGAGGATATATAAAAGGAGAAAGGCACTACACAATAGTTAAAGACAATAGAAAGAAGCCTGGTAGATTGTCGTTTTATGCAATATTCATATTCTTTTCAAATGCTACTTTATGGTCACAGCTGCAGACGGTTCTCTTATTTCCGTCTTGTGTGAAACTTTGGAATCGCGCGCCGTCTTTCACCCGGCTGTCCGTTCCCAACGCGAGCGCGTTTAAACGCCGCATAGGTCACGGCGCCGTTTGGCGAGACGGCCGTCATTAAGCGCCGAGCGACGCTCGTGCGGCGTCTGCTGTCGCCCCCGAGGCTTCGAGGTCGCAGGTTTAAAGAGGGTCTTGAACCAACTCCCCTTGTTCGCCCGCTCCTCTCAGCCTCCGACAATCGCCACCGTTCCCAGGACCGGCCACCGATCACCTCGCTCCTAATTGGAGGGTCGCTGGCGGAAAACGGATGGATGAGCTAATTAGCTGGCAGTAAATGACCAAACCATAGATTAATCCTGCTGCTAAAGTTCTGCTCACACTGTCGTGTATGTGGAGGTCCTGCAGGGCTGGTGTGCTTCTTTATTTTTTTGACAACTCCACATTATTTTCTGCAGATTCTTGAATGCACGTGGGAATTGTTGCATACAGTCTTCTGCGAACCTGGATTTATGTTGGCATTCCGCCCGACCCCACATCAAACCTGTTTCTAAATAGTGTCCCAGTGCCAGGCAAAATAAAGACTCATCTCCAGGACAGAAATGGCACCAGATGCCCAGCAGGGATCGAAACGCCAGTGCAAACGACTCTCAGGGACCACAGCGAATTGACAGTTTGTTTGTGTAAAAATCCTGGATGCAGCTCTAATAAATATACTTTCTTAATATTTTAACTTTGAGTTACGTTACATTTAAAGCTCATTTCAAATCGCTAAAATAAAAACACATCATCTCCACAAAATATTTCTCTCACGCTCCTGGGTGCTCTTCACTGCCACCTATCGGCTTTGTAGGTAAACACAGGTCCCGTTCGTTTGGTCCGCTGCAAATTTGAATAGGTTTAAAAATACATATAAACACACTGCAATGAAAAATAAATAAATAAGGTGGACTAATGCCTGTATCTTCAAACATTCGTAATCCACATCATTCCTCGAATATTTTCGAGGCTCTTCTCCAGGACAGAAACAAACGGCCAGGGTTCGAAGCATGCGGCACCTCTCTGCGGTCAGCACCCTGGGGCCGTGGCAGAGGTACAGAGGAAATGAGACGCTGCTAAGCCTACGTCAGCAGATCAAATAGGCCTGAAGCTCACTTTCACGGCCGTGAGGAACCACCACACAAGGCTCAGAGGAGCCACCGTGAAGAAAAAAATGAAAACCATTAATTATTAAGTGTGTTTACTGCTTACTGTTTCTCCCATTCCTTGGAGAGCAAATTAAATGTAAAAAAAAAAACGTTCCCCAAAGTATGAAACACCTCCTGTATTGGTGCGAACCCCAGAGTACTGAAGCAGTGGAATTATGGCCTGTTAGAGACGCCTTTGATTCTCTTCTTCATTATCAGTGGTGACTTCGCTCCATCCTGCTCCTGCCTCCCGCTATTGAGCGCCTCCATGAATATTTCACCACCAAAAGTCGTCAATCACCCTGAGCGCGGGTGAAGTTAAGGGGAAAACGTGAGCTTCAGCCACTGCGAAGGGAGAGCGACACCAAAACGCATGCATATGCTGCCAGAAAATTAGTAAAATTCAATCATTAATAATAAACTAGTAATTAGTCATTTAATTTTTTCCGTTGGCACGGCCACCGAGACACCTTTGTGAGACACAGAAAGCGCGAAGGCAGAAAGAGGATGATACCGCACACTGAACAGAGGTTGTGTTAAACACAAAGCCCCCAGATGAACGTTTCCCTCGAACCCGTGGGTCTTCGGCAACCCGTTTCTCCTTCGGTGTGGCCGTGCCGACGTCCAGCTCCGTGGGTCACACACGGCCTGCTGCGTCAAGAATCACATAAGACCAACTTCCATTGCAGCTGCTAAGCAGATGTCTGCATTTGATGAGATTTGGGGAGGGTGGGCTTGATGTTTTCACTGACACCACACTCAAGGATACAGCTGATGCTTCCCTCTTCTACCTCTAAACCCAGCGCCTTAACTGCTACGTAACTGGTGCGTATCTGCAGATAAGAGTCCGTCATGTCATACACACCACCTCCTCAGTTTACTAATACAACTGGAACCAGAAGCCTCTCAGTAACTAGTCGTGTTCATAACTCAAAATTCACTTTTAGCACTAAGAGACAATCAATAAAGCTTTTAATAATACAGGTGTCGTTCAATTTATTCGCAGCTTACTTTGTGTAAATGTAATGTTTCGGGTACAATAAAAATGCATGAGTGAACCTTTTATCTTATTATTTTATTTATTTCTAGCTACATTGAAATTAGCGATATAAAAAAATAAACCGCCGCCATACAATAATTAAGGCTGTCTCACCCTTCTGTTTAGTGAGGCTGCTCTGTATGGCCAACTCTTGGCTCAACAGGTAAACACAGGTCAGGTTCCCTCCTCTGCAAAAAAGCAAATACAGGTGTCCTTCGAAATACGAGTCGCTGACGTTTTTGTGTAAATGAGTGAAATTATTTAACACCCTTTACGAATCAAACATGGGGGGGTTTTCAAAGTTTGTGCACTAACGGTAAAAACGTCTCCTTCTTACAACGTATCACCCTACCAGCCCATTTCCAAGGAAAATACAATAAATAGAAAACTTACTAATAAATATATAAATAGGCTGTAAAATATTTGTCCTCTCATTAATTCGTAACTTGTTTGTAACACGAGGAGCCAGTGTACAGACAGATTCATACACAACAGTGATGTGTACACTTAAGCCTCGTCCCTGGAATTCATTGTCTAGTTCCAATTTGCTCGGCCCGCGTGTAAAAACAGTCTTCAAGATGATTAATGTGCATAATCATGTCTGTATCAAGATGTACATAATGGTCATTTTTCTCTTCATAACCTTTTCAGTGACACGTTACGCAAAAGCTACAGTACGTAGCTGCGGTATCATTACTGCAGTTACGCGCAGACCCACTTTTACGTGGCACTCCACAAACTCGGAACAGCCGAGCGGCGGCGAGTTTCTTCCTCTGCAGACTTCGCAGAGTGCATCTGGCGACACAAGCTGGGACCAGCAGTCTTTACGATATAATCTCCGTTTTGACTTCATTACGACTGCGTTACCTGACCAGCTCCTTTACATCCCCTGATGTTGGCCCCCCGTGTCTACCCCATTTACTGCACAAAGAACTCCTGTTTAAATCGCAAAGCTCACAGTCGCGGGCTGCAGAGGGCCCCTGCGCGTGAACACGGAAATAAGAGTGCTATAAGAAATTTTTAAAAAGGAGGGATGAATGAAGGGGACATACAAACGAGGGTGACAAAGGCACGCCTACAGCCGGCTCCTCCACATAGCAGCTATTCATCACCTGAGCACTTAAAGAGCCACTGCAGGCCTTAGCATATTCTAACAAAGCGGGCCATGCAAATGAGGTGGACCTTTCTCTCGTTTGACTTTTTTTTATTTATTTAATTTTATTTTTCCTTGTTTGCAATTATACAACACACCCGAGTATAATACATCATGCATGCGCACATAGCGCACAGGAAGACCTCTAGGAGGTTCTAGCTAATTTGAATGTGTTCGTATAATGTCGATTTTCTGTCTCACACATGCAAACAGATACAAATTTCAGGTTTGTTTGTCTTTTTTTCTGGAGGGAAGTTGTTGATATTCTGAACCGCTCGTGAAGCATGTGACTAAGACAAATATGCAACAGAGGAAAACAAGAACGTTGATGCAGCCGTAACTGCATGCTTTAGGCAGCTCCTCAACAGCACTTGCAAATTCTGCCCAGACCTCACACCCCACTCTGCCCAGCTCTGAAACAGTCTATACTAAACAGTTAAAAGATCTGGATCCCAACAACTGTGGGACCTGACTGCTCCCTGCAGCCCACAGCAGCACTGTGCTCCTTAACTCCTGTCTTCTAGGTGGTCACACTCACAAGGGGTCCAAAACTAGTTCTCAGTTTTGGTCGTAAAGTGGCAGAAGGCACCCCATCAGTCCCTCAGGGCTGCTGAATCTCTGCCACATTAAACGTCTCACAGCACATCTCGTTCCCTAAATGCATGAAAGAACCATAAGTTCGCCAAGACATGGAGCACACTGTTTAAATATAACTGGACACCAGCTTTCAGCTCATCGAGCTACGTATAACCCAGGGGGCTCAGCACGAGGTGCCGAGTTTATTACTCGATCTAATAGTCTTCAGAGAGCAGAGCCAACAAAGCAGCTTTACACATTATTCATTTTGTCAGTGTGAAATTTCACTAATTTAACAGTGAGCTCCCTTGTTCTCTGAGCACCACTTGTCTCCAAGATGATTCGGTCCATCTGCTGAAATATAGAGGCTCCTGTCTAAGGGGCACCACTCCAGGACGGACCATACACCCTTCAGTGATAAACAGCCACGTTGCTATATAATATTTCCTCATTTTGGTACTTCTGAGTAAAAGAATCCAAATGCAAATCACTGTGATCATGTGTGAAATGCAGCATCACACCAGATAGCCCGTGACAAACAGACGTGTTCAGTGTGATTCTGATTCCACGACACATGAAATCCATCCCGCACACTGGGAGGTGCTCAAGCTAAGCGAGGATCCGTAAGGTTTGTCTCAGCTTCTTTGTAACTCGCGTGGCAGACGTCCTTTATGTTGTGTGGATGAGTATGGATCAGCAAAATTCATCGTGGACCCGTGGAAATCCTGGGTTCCAAGAACTGCACGGCTGCATTTGTACCTGTGAGTGAAATGCATTTTTATGTTCTTGAAGTTGTACGCCGCTTTGGAGAACCACGCTGGCGAAATGTACAGACAGCCTTTTTCTTTGAAGCTGTGAAGGGCTGGAATTCAGGGCCTCGCAATGCGAGGGCAAAAGACACCACAAGTTCTACAGCTTTGCAGTGACTGAATTTTTCAGTTAAAAAAAGAAATAAAAACAAGGAACACACAGACTGAAGTGAGTGTGAAGGGAGGGAGGAAGACAGCGGGGAGAAAGACGGGTGCTGCAGCGGCAGGGGAGTGAGGCAGGGGGTCCAGAATCTTTCCGGCGGATGAGCAAACGGGACGCAACCTCTGCCGGGCGAGGAGTCCATTTTCTCGACAGTTATGGATAGGAAACATTACTAGGACGGGTAATTAAAGTAAAAACTAATACGCTTTCTTGGATGGGGAATTTCATACAGAGACACCATTCATCACTGCCCAAGGCCAGTCCCACCAGAATGAATTACATACACGTTTAAGGCCCGCAAACTACACAGCAGAAGGGTTTTTTTTATGTATTTATCTATTTATTTCCATTTTAAAATAGCCACAGCTTAATCACATTCAGCTGTGTGTTTCCAGGGATTGAAAAGATTGAGAAGAGGAGCTGTAGGGGTGCAGGGTTGTAACCGACTGCGTGTCTTGCCTCTAAGGAGCCAAAAAGAGGCATGCAGAGGGTTACCGTGGTCACTCACATTGCTCCACGAAGTACTGAGAAGTCTGTGCGAGACAGCCGTTCCCGAGACATTCCAAATCCGCTATCATACGCCACCAGCAGGTCAGCTGGCAAACTGAACCTGTGGAAACTTTCTGGCTTGAAACACCAGCACTGTGGAAAACCTAGGACACACATCTGGGGTTCGACATGTCATGTTCAACATGATATATTGCAAAAGTGAGTTTCACATTACAGGACAAATGATTCTGAAAGGCTTTGATGATCAAGAATCATGATTCCTGAGATTTTACTGAGAGGAAGTTCTCCAGAGTGTGCTTCACCCAGCATGACATGGTCAGGAAGCCACGTTGGTTCTAAGGTCCAGTCTGGGTTTTGGCACATTTAGTGGCAGCAGAGTTTGCTCTTCTGACAAAGCACATGAAAGCAGCATAGCAGCAACAGGCAGACTGTAGGCCCCCTGAGGACTCCAGCAAAAGATGACCCGCCCGCCACCCGCTGATGTGATCGCCACTGACAGGAGACATCCCAGCGTCATGCTTCCCTCGGCAACTGTGACACGAGCGCTGGTCCCCCCCCTGCTTGGCAGGTGCACGGGCACATCGGCTGGAAACGGAGAAGACAGGGAGAGCCACACGCAAACTCACAAGAAGACACATCACTGACGGCTTCTTAGACACTTCTGACAGAAGGTCGGGCCTGCAAAGTGCGGTCGCCTACAGTGCCACCCAGCGCGTCTGTGGAAAAGGATTGATGACCCGAACCGTGTGACCAAGACAACTATGCAACTGAGAAAAATAATTCACAAAAAAATTATCAGCAGCTAATGGGATTTACATACCTAACGTTGTTCAGTCGTATCTGGAAGCCACTTTTAGCGCTGTAATGTGGAGACATGAACACAATGTGCCCAGTTTATTACTCAATCTAAGGGTCTTCATTGGGCAGAGCCAACAAACAGCTTTACACATTATTCACTTTGCCAGTGTGAAACTACATTAATTTAGGACTGATTTCCCTTCTTGTCTCCTGGATGATTCAGTGCATCTGCTGGAGGTTCCTGTCTACAGAGTGAAGGATGTATAACTAGGTAAAAATCACTGTATCACACTGTACCACATAGTCTCTGCTTTAAGCACAGAAAACGAACATACATTTGAGCCAGCAGTGGTTAGAGCCTCTGTCTTGCAAAAGGAATATCCTGGGTTCAAATCCCACCTCTTGCTGTAGTGGAGGTAAACCGTATAAATGAGTATAAATGAGCAAATCAGTGTAAGCAGCTTAAGGTAAAAACCTCACACTGTCAGTCACTTTGGAAGAAAGTGTCAAACTCCAGTTAATAACAACAAAAAGAATTTCAATTAGAAATAGAGATCAGGACAGGATTTACACAAACTGTTATACAATGGAACAGTGAGCTTCAGCAGCAGTGGTGCGTGTGTATATATCAGGCGGTTAGCCTTACTGCCACCTGACGTTTCTGCCATATTTCAGTGGGACTGCCGGTGGCGACAACCTGCGGTCACGAGAGCACAGTGAGCCAAGGAAACCGCAGCAACACCTACTCACCACTACAGCTGATCGATGCTGGGCTGCTGCTGACGTACAGTTACATAAAAGGTCTGGCTAGTGTTCCACCGTGGCTGACAGCATGGTAGTCAGCACCCCCCACACTCCCCACTGAGACAGCGAGGTGTGGCCCGTCACGGAGTGAGTCGTCCATCTTTGCCCGTTCCTCGCGCTACCGATTTCAGAGACGCGTCTCTATCGATTAGTCAGTGACACTCGGATCTTTACACTGGAGCCAGGAAGGGGGACAGACCCCCTCCCACTAGGGGCTTCAAACAGAAAACACCGACATATAACAAATACATTCACGTGTAGGATTACACTGATATTTAATAACAACCTGCATGATGACTTGGAGCTCAGCCACAAGAGAACTGGCCTTGAAATTCACCATAGTTGAGGGGGGAAAAAACATCTAATGTGGAAAAACTAAACTTGTTTGAACGGCTGATCAACCACTGTCCTCACTATTAGGACGATTTTTAAACTTTGCAGCAGTAGTTTCGCAGAGGAGTGTGGGCACCCAGCACGTGTTATCGTCTGAGCTGAAGGCTGGTTATTTAATGACAGCAGGCATGGACAGTAAACACACACCATTCCGGTGCCTTCCGAGCGCCAGGCCTGGACAGCTGAGCGCTTATTCGGGGTTTAACTGATCGTCTGTGTGTGGGAGCAGCTCTGCGCGCCCGGCGACGCTGCACACGCCGGGACGAGACACCACAATCTGTGTGGCAGCAAATGTAAACACATGCTCTCTCTCCCGGGTCTCGGGTTCAACCACAGCAGCAGGTGTGTTTACCAAAGGGCGGCAGGGGGGCGGTCCGCGCTGCCATATGTTGGATGGAGCTGAAGGGGCTGGCGGGGAAATGCAAAGCGCACTTTGTGTGGCACGGAGCAAGGACAGGCGAACCCCACGTGAATCTTGATACATTTCATACAAGTCACTTTGTGGAACCGTCTCACGCCAATAGATTATACAAAACAGGAAGCGAGACGAAAGATGCCTGTATGTCCGCGTGGCTGCGGTCAAAGTAGGTACGTGCCAAGTCAGTTCTCTGTGCTCCTCCATGCACAACCTCAGTGTACGCCTGCTTTCGAGTTACAAATGGCCATGTTAAGGATCTTCCAAGATACAAACCAGTTACGAATCTTCCAAGATTTTCATTTCTTTAACTGCATTTGTTCGCTTTTCTTTTTTCAAAAATTTTAGTTTGCACCAGAGGGAACCTACAAATCAGAAGTACAGCCAAGAAAAATAGAATAGAAGTGCATCACCACCTCAATTCAACTCACTTCCACAGTGTTTATAGCTCATGTTTGATGTCCCTGAGTGCACCAGTTTACTCAGCCCACCAAACACACCAATGGTGAAGCAACACTCTCAAAAAAAAAAACCAAATTACATGACATTTCATTTCATTTTTGGATTAGGATTTTCTGTATGAAGTTTCAGAGTTTCTGATATTCATTCTTCCAGGAAAGGGAACACTCGCACTTCCAGAAAGCTTAAGTATTTCATCATAAACACACCACAGTGAAATGTTTGGTCTTGTTACGAGTCGAACGTGTCACGCTGCAAAGGGCCGGAGCCGGAAGGCCCCAAGCGGGAGGTGGCTGCCAGCACCGAGGCTCTTTTCCCTCCATAACAAACCATTACGGCACTTCTTACCACCTTAGAGCTGCAAACCAAACAAGGAGCAAAACTGACATATGCAGGGGAAGATGGAGGAAAGTGATGAAACCAATACTTATTTCTCATTTTAATGGTACTTTGGGACAGTGACCTGGTCTTCAGATACAAAAAGCCAAGTACCACAGAAAACAACTGTCCTTCTCAAAATTCACAAACAAACCTTTTATTCTTCACGTAACTCCTTTGGGGGAATAAATTTAAATTTTACCTACCCCTCAAATATATACACATAATCATTGTACCGTTCTCATTTTCACATCACTTTTCCCAACTGTAGTAGAAAAAAATCCATTTACATCATAGACATAATTAATGTAAAATCACTGCTGACTTACTAGAGGCTCAAACAAACAAGCATGGTTTGTAGGAGAGGGAGGTAAGACCACAGCCATCCCTCCCACAGCAAACAGAAGCTGAAAAATTATTATTATTATTTTTTTTTTACACACAACGCAAAGATGGAATCACAACCAGCTTTTTTCCTCACTTGTTTTAATCTTCACATCTTTCTCTTCCCCCAAAACAGCTCATATTTTATCAAACACGCTTCATTTTTTGTTATCTTTGTTTCACGCTTTGAAAAACACAGCCACCGACTGCTTCTTCACTCCCATTTTTAAATTACACTCAAACCCCCGAGACCAACAGCTGCACTTTTACTCCAGATGTAGTTTCTATGCTAATGTTTTAACTGCCTTTGTATTTTTTGCATTGATAATCAGAATTAAAACATACACACTAACTTACTTCCACTTGAGCAGTTTAAACTTGATCTGCATCATAAATCTAATGAGTTCTGCAGGATCTGGTCATCTCTCTGGAAATGCACAATACTACACAACCACCCACATAAATACAACATTTGTACCTGAATGTCACAGCTTTTGCCTGGTATATTGATGCTTTTTCTATGCTGTGACCCAGTTCTGCTCTGTTATAAAATAAAATCATATACATATGTACACACACACACACAACATGTATAACTGGGAAGCAGGTGAAGCCCTAAGAACACATCACATGCACATCTACTTACTTACTTTACATTTACATGTTTCCCTAGAGTGACTAGCTATTTACAGCAATACACCCATTTATAATCCTGGGTAATTTTTACTGTATTAATTCAGGGTACCATGCTCAAGAGTACTACAGGAGGAGGGAGGATTCAAACCTGGGTCTTTAGAGTGCTATGTTGGCAGTTCTGACCACTACACCACCTGCTGGTCCTGCGTCCTTGTTACCCTCCCTCAGTGTGTACTCAGGGGGTGGGGCTGTGACACTCGGGGTCATTAATAAACATGAGGCCTAAGGAAAACCGCCATCGCAGACCAGTAAGACGGAAAGTGGAGCAGAGTGGCAACAACCAAACAAAGCCTCTCCCTGGACTGGGGAGGCTGTCTGTGGGTGTCCCTGCAGAGCTCTGGCCGCCAGCAGGTCTGAGGCTCGGGTTTTAGCGCCGCTGTCAGGACCTCTCTGGCTCCCTGCTTCATAACAGGGAGAAGGGCATTGTCGTGGCCACACCAAGCTGCTCGCGTAGGATAATTAACTTGCCCTCCTCACTTAGCTCCAGCGCATGTGACACGTACGTTACCGTGACAAGAGTCAGACCAGTGACCCTGTTTCCCCTGCCTACGGTCGAAACTGCTCCTCCTCCAGACGGCGCCGGGGCAAAGTGGCAGCAGCCTCACCCGCTTCTCATCTTACGGGGGGGTGGGGCATTATCGCTGTTACGGTTACAGACACCCCTGTACATTTAGGGCTTGTAACACACACGCACACACACTTTATATGCAAAAACACTCTATAAACACACTAATTTATGCAAGCATTAAACAGGTATGAGGAACATAACTCTAATGGAAACAACATGCACTGGCAGTGCACAGGTACAGAAGCAAAGTGTAAGTGGAAATGGTGCAGTTATGTAACATGGTAAGTTAGAACAAGGCAGCTGATGGCATAGTGGAGGCAGGGTTTTACAACTGCTGTTACTTATGCTGTAGTACTTATGATCACAACTCCTACCTTGAACTGATACAGCAAGTTTACCCAGGATGGGAAGGGATGAGGCCAGGATGAGAAGGAAGCTACAGTCCATCATTGCCTGACATCCGCTAAATAAAGTGACCACCAAGATCTCTTTGAACCGCCAGGTTATTCAACTCAGGTGCCCTAAGAAGCACTTCTGGGGGTCCTTCTTACCAACAGCCTAAATAATGGCACACACAGAGCTATCTATGATTAGACACATTGGAGAAAGTCATCAAATAAATTAATAAATAATAATAATAATAATAATAATAATAATAATAATACAATGTAGCAGTGTACTCGCGTAACACTAAATCACACACACTCGGGGAAACTCATCAAAGGGACGCTCCGTGCAGAAAAGCTCACACCCATGTTATTTCAAGAGCAGTTTTAACTCAAACGCTCACTACCGGGGGGGTGGGTGGGTCTCATACGCCTCACCGACATGCACTTCAGTTGTGACTGTCCCTGTCTGACCGCACACATTAGCGAGGGTGTGCGAGTGTGTTCGCGCTTGCACTTTTCGTTAACAAGCCAAAACATTAAAGTGGCTGCTAAGCAACATTCTGTTGTTATGGTGCTTTCAGGGACACACTACACATGAAGGTTGCTGGTTCGAATCCCCAGAATAACCCAGCAATTGCTTTGAAATGTTTATCCATGTCACTGGAGACAAAGCAGAGCAGACAGGTTTGAGAAGCCAACCAGTGCCCATGTGGACAAGGAGCCAGAGAAGAAATAGCTCTCCATGTCCCTTATTACGCTGGAAAAACAGTTTAGCAGTTTGTCTTGGCCTGAGTGAGCTTTCCTAAAAGCTGTGCCTGAGCTGCACTTGGGAACATGCTGCCATTCCCATGTGTTTCCTCCACCTTCTGGAAGATTCCTCCAATGGCAGTGACATTAGAGCTCTGTCTTAAAGTGGACCTTGGTTTCACAACCACAGAGGAACTGATGTCACCAGCGATGACTGGTGAAGGCGACACTGGACAGGGCCTGGGAACCTGACTGCTCCAGGTAAATGCCATTTCATTACCAGGTGAAATGTGGCTGCGCTATTTTCAGGACAGGCAAGCCAGAACCCCCAGGGGAGCAATGTCATCAGATTTACTGTAGTATTACTCATGCTTTCTTCCTCCATATGAGCTACAAAACCCTGCCCACACAAAAGAAATTACAAAGTAAAGATACTGGGTCAGTATTTCAAACCAACAATAATTTAAATTTGTTCATCTGACACTTTTCTCCAAAGCGGCGTACAATAGGCTACTTACAGTGATTTTCCAACTTTTGCTATGCCAGTTCAAGGTCTAACAGCAGAAGATGGGATTCAAAACTGCAGCTGTGACCACTACGCCCCCTGTTGTCAGAGAAAATATTTGAGCGCACCCCAAACACACACACACACACACACACACACACAGTCAATTGATAACTAAACGAGAATCATATTTGTTAAGCAAATTGTTACACTGTCTAAATGATCCATGCGGCGAGACACACATGAAAACCCAGGAGCAAATGAATTTGTTTTATTAGGGATCTGTTAGACAAAAGACAGAGAGAAACACAAACGCAAATAATCCTGCCATTACAGGCAATTGTACACCGCGAGCAAACCACACACACCTGCACACACACGCGTGCCAGCACCGCCAGCACACAACTCAGAATATTGTATTTGTACCTCCCCAGTAAACTACTGAATATTATACAGCATAAGGCTCAGATTTAAAGGCAATCGGCACAATCGCAGCACCTCGAATGTGAATCCTTTCAAACAGCAAAATGGGGGGAAAAAACTGTCAAGGCCGTAAATTAATCAATTTCAAACTGAACAGAAAATTGTTTCCTACTTTCCAAAGGCAAAGAATCTGGAAACCCCTGGAAAAGAATTCCACAATTGGGGGGGATCTGAGGCCTAATTACAAGTAATTACAACTTTTCATTTTGAACATGATGAAATAATTTGATTGTGTTTAAGGAGGGTCTGGTTTAACTCAGCGCGGACACAAGCCCCCCCGCCACACGACAATACACATCCTTCTCACAAAAACGAGAGGACCAGATGTACAGGGAACCATAAATCATAAAGGTAGCATTGAGAGCACATTATTTATGTGTCCCGTCCATGGCAGTCCACACCAGTGGGATTAAACAAACAGAGACCCGGCGAGGGGAGGCAGGGGGTGCTCCTGGAGGGAAACAGCAGTGCTTTCTTCTCACTCTAGATCTACCTGGACCGAACTTCTGCAAAACAACAGATATAGAGCAAATCTTCGGTTTCTCTAAGAGTCCAACATGGGAGTCAGTGGGTCTTATGCTGGGTTTGTACACTGAGCTACTTACAGTGATTTACCCATTCATACAGCTGGGATATTTTTACTGCATTAACTGAGGGTAAGTGATTGATCAAGGGCACTACAGCAGGAGGGGGGATTGAAATCTGGCTCCTTTCTCTAACCATTATGCCTCCCGTGATAGATGAAGAAAAGCAGTCAAAACTGCAGGGTGTTATGAACGTAGTGTTTCCACAGCACTGTTCTCTATCCAGACCGGCTTTGAAATAATATCTGTGGAGTTTCAGTCACGCTGCTGCTGTGTGTCGGGACAAATTAAAGAGGCAGGACAGAGAGGAGGCCCGTTTGAACCACCATCAAGGTCTGAGTTGCCACCCATGTTTGTGTGAAGCCCACGTGAGACGATCCTCAAACGCAATTGGCTTCCGGTATCAAACACCATTCCGACGTGCACCAGCTTGGTTGTGATGACGGGGACCGAGGGATGTTTCAGCGGGACGTCCACAGAGGCTACAAGAGTGATGAGGTGTTTCAACAGCCCTCTCTTTGTCCTCCAATAAACCTGCGCCAACTCCACACACCCTCACGATTCATAACACAAATTACGTACGCTGGCCAGTTTGTGTCACGCAAACCAGACTGGTGTCGCAGTGTTACCACCTCACAACATTTTGCTGAAAATATACATATTCTGGTATAAGCCCACAAAATCTAATTCATTCCTAAAAAACCATTAATATTCTGCCAGAAGCAGTTACTGAGCCACCATTCTTGCAGCAAAAGTTAGAAACAAGTTTGAAAAAAATTCCCAATTACAAATTAAAGACATTTAAATATTTCCAAAAATATAAATCACACCACATAAAGTAAGGGACATAAACAACACGAACAAGAAGAGAAATGCTTTGTGAAGTTTTACGCTTCCTTCATAGACCATTACACTGTTGAAATGTATCGAGCGTCACCTGTTCAACGATGGAACAAACATCATCATGAAAACACTGCAGGTCCAATTAAAATTCCATGCAAGGACTGGTTAATATGTGTGAAAAATGTAAAGTAAAACGAGGTATGGGGAAAAGGCCCGTTTTCTTGAGCTGCTTCTCTGCCCGTTTGCATTAAGGAGCCAAAGCGGTTCCGTTCTACGTCGAGCCAGTTAAGTGAAAAGCGTAAAACAGACGTTTTAATAACGGAGGCCGGACGTAAACACAGTGTGCAACGTGTAAATGAGGCGAGCATCTGTCCGTCTCTGGGTTTCCTGCCTGCTCCGGAGCGAAACTGGAAATGTAGACATAAAGAGCCACAGAGATCCGACCCACCTGGAGGCTCTCTGTGCCCGTGCTCTCGCATGACAGCACATCGATTTTACTTCTGGCTGCATGCAGACGTCGACGTGGAGGAGGCCATTAGGCTGACAGTTCTCATCTCTGCTGACTGACAGAGCTGACGGACCCAGAGCTGCGCACCCTCCCCGCAGACTGCCAGCCAGCACGCTTAAACAAGCCTTCAACCTGCCGTAATAGTCTAAAGCACTTTCAATTACCTGGGTCAAACAAATCCTGCGTCCTCGCCTACAGCTCACCCCACACCCCTGCCCCGTGGCACCGACCCGATCCACCTGTTCATTCGTGCTAAGCCCAAAAAACCACCCTCGCGCATTCAAACGTGCCATGAGGGGCAAATTCAAAGTGTAATGAACTTGTTACGTCCGTTTTTCTGGACTTTCTTCTATCCTAAACCGATTAGGATTGCCGTGAGCCCGGAGTTCGCCCCAGGAAGGACGGTACAGCCACAGGACTGAGCGTGATTCTGGGTCGCAAAAGCACCTGAACAGCCCGTGTTTGGAGTGGGAAGAAAACGAAAGCAGCGCACCTGGAGGACACCCACGCAGTCACAAGCAGAATATGCAAAACCTTCAGTTTTGTCACCGACATTAAACTAACAACTTAAGGGGGGAAAAAAATAACTTTGGCAGCATTTTAGGTTTTCCGTGGCGCTTGGCTGGTGTAAGTATGCAAAAACACTGCATCTATGCAGGACTTGCACGCATCTGGACAATGCAGGCCCAGGAAGTCTCAATAGCTGCAGGCTCCAAGGTCCACCTCTGAAATTCCCTGTCCTGCCCAATCATCATCTTCTCACAGGACCTGCTCTTCCTCCACTTGTCGCAAGGAGCACTGGAAGGAACTCGGTGTAATTCACTGCTCTAAGAGCACACGCATATACACACACACACACACACACACACACACACACACACACACACACACACACACACATATACACTCCCCTCCCTCCTGAGCCCTTGAGGAGGATCCGTTTTGACAGCATCCGAATGGGCCGCTCATGTGCTTGGACAGTGTTTGGACAGCCCGCTGCCCGGAGAACAGGGGACGGCGGATGCTAGCAAGCACGCTGCTGAAACCGATCCCTCTCCCCACACGCTCCCACTCGACTGGCTTCCCCCACGGAGGATGTTATAACACGGCTGCCCACCCGCTGCATCTCACATCTGTCAACGGCTGCAGATGTTCTCCCCCACCTGAAAACAAATCACAGTGGTGGCTCTCGCGCTTTATTGGGGGTTTTCTATTGATATTCTCCCTGTCTCCCAGGACATTGCCGGCTGTAACAAGGCCTCTACTAAAGGTACCATGCTGTCCACGGGTGAAAGCACACGGAGAAAAGAGAGAGAAAAATCCACTCTTAGAAACCAAGCCTAAATTCAGGAGCCAGGCGACAAAGACAAAGCAAAACTGTACGGCCGACTCAAAAATAATGAAGTTCTACAACTGAATATTCATCCTAGTTATTTCCATTTAATATAATTTGTTCCCTTCCTCGCGGCAAATTGTGCACTTCCTCGCAGGGCTAGAATTGAGTATGCTTTCTGCGTGTCACATTCAGTTGCCTGCAGTCTCCTACAGAACAGAAAAGAGCCCATTTGACCAGATGTATAGTGTATGCAACTGCTAAATATTAGCATCCTTTGCAAAAGCCACCAGTAAAACATTAAGTAACGGTTAATTCATAGCTCATTACTCCACAAGCAGAGGCACGAATCAAGCCGGACTGTCAGGAGTCAACTGGAGAGGCAGGAACCCGCAGAAAGAGGAAGAGCCCCCTAGAGGCCTGCGAAGAGAGCAACACGAAGCAGCGTCCCGCCGAGCGTCTTGGCTGGCTGACCAGAGCGTGCCAACGCCTTCGTCTTTCCACCATGGATATTCCTTTTGACTGGTAATTTTCATTAAAAAAAACATCAATGAGCATAGAATCGTTTTATTCAGCTTTTTTCCGCTCCCAAAAAACGTTCAAGCCCAGTTTGAATACAAGACTGCCTGTGATTAATGTTGACCGTTTGTGGTACCAAAATTACAGAGAGTGTGCTTTTTAGATGTACATTTTGCTTTTTTTCCAGTTATTCTTCACACTGGACCATTTGATCTGTTCTTGTCATCACACACCAGTAATAAACGGTGATCAGGTCCAGGATCAACGTACAGTAAGATTTAAAGGAAACTGCTGAATGCTTTGCCAATTATGGCAACAAAACTGAATATAAACATAAAAAACAACATACCAAAACTGGTGACACATAACAAACCACAAGGATCACAAAAAAAACTGGCCAGGCCAGCTGAGAATCTAACGAAAATCTCCAAAATTCATGATAAAACAGTGTGTGCGGGCGGGGGGGGGGGGGGGTGTTCGTATTTAAGGGTCAATATTTT